>CM070035.1:157680703-157692745 GCA_036250615.1 Ptychadena robeensis | reverse complement strand
ATTTTAGGCTTTATGCGAATGTTTGAGTGTTTATGCAAATTTTTTGCCTTATGCGAATTTTCGACTTCGACTAGAAATTTCGCAGTCGAATAGAAATTCGATTGGGAAACTCGAAATTTAAGTAGAATCGAATTTTATTAATTTCGACCATCTCTAGTAACGAGCCGTGCTCTCCATCGCTCACAGTATCGACGGGCACCCTTTGTGTGTCGGCTGTTAGTTTGGACGGGGATGCCAGTCCCCATTAAAACTAATGGCATCGGCCAGAGGTTTACGGACATGTCTGTTCTTTGGCCGACTGAGCTTTCAGGTGACAGGGATCTGTAGCCCCATGTAGGCACCTGCGATCCTTAGTGTATGTTAAGTGTGTGGGGACCTTAAATGGATCCAATCCAAAAATAAGCAAAAGCAAATCAATTACAGTTGATTATCGCTCGATTCTTTCCACCAGACCATTAGTAAATGGTTCATCTTACCACATCTACATATCCATGTTGTCTACATTTTAACATAGTTTAACCCTGTTAACCCTGTTAGGTCATGAGATACAAGCTAATGGGAAGCATGGAGAACAATCAGTGACCTAGTTTTTGTCATTTAATCACGCTGACTGGTGTTCTCCATCATTCTGAAAATAAATACCAATAAAAATGAAGTGTAATTCAGGGTAGTGGTACATTGGTGGTCCAAATCCCATTTTAGCTGCACAATTGAATAATTTGATCAGTTGTTGTTGAAGACTAAAGTTATTTATCTTACAAGCACACAATGTAAGAGTTGCTTTTGTTTTACAGTAGTTAATGTGGAATTTCATTGTGGGGCCTTTACTATTGTTGTGTTGCTATGACTCAGTACCCTAAAGCTTTCCTGTATAAGCTGTGCACACATCACTGAGCTCCAGAGCTCGTCTCCAGGGACTCTGATGTCCATTAATAAAGAGGGAGTTGGCATGTAGAGTGGATTGCCGAGACAATGAGCGAGTACAGTGTGAGGTGAGAGGGGAAAGCCAATACATTTGAAACGTGCTTTGTTGACATGTTTGAAATCTCAAAGGTTGACTTGAATAGGATATGCTAAAATAAATCAGCACAAAGGGGTAGAAAGGCCAAAAGTAAACAACGTCAAAAACTTAGAAAACGCTAACTGTAGTATATGGTCCAAAAATAAAGGCGGATTCTATCTATAGTGACACAAATGTCAAAATGATCGGTAGATCCAGAGATATAGGAAGCTGTGCAAATATAAACTTCCGCTCAGTCTGACCCAGTGTCACCCACTGAGCGTCCCAAGTTGCCAATACGGAAAGGCTGATTTCTCGTAGAAAGAGAACTCAAGAATAAGCACCTGATCAATGTGTACTTCTTTAAGTGGCAGATCCAGATTTAGCCAGCCCAAAAAGCATGATCAAATGATCCTGACCAACAAATCAGGGAAGATCAGTCCGCTCAGTATATCAAACTGATCATGTGCTCAGTGGTGTAACTAGGCCAGGTGACGTTATCCCATAGTGGTGACCAGGGATGTGCTGTGAGTAATATGGGTAGGAATGTTGCATATATATATATATATATATATATATATATATATACACAATCTCTCTGATTTACAGAGACTACAGTGAATACACATATGCATCATTCGTGATATTTACAGTAAATACATTATTTTAATAGGTGAATAGAATAAAAAATGATATATATACATTTCTATAATATCATCATGATTCCACTTTTTCATGTACACACAATTTGCCAACATGTTTCGCAGAATGCCTCTGCTTCCTCAGTGGGTATTTATGTATTCTTTAAAGGGTAGTAAATGGTAGGTCATCATTGATGCTTAATCAGCTTGCATTAAGCAGATGCTGAGCAGAGATGAAACCTAAGATAAAACCAAACCAATAATATATATACATACAGCAGGGACAGGGACATACTATTTGGTTTCGCAATTACCTTTAAAATAAATGGTCACATGTGGCATTTATTTTTGCATCGCAAATATACAATCACAATGCATCGCCATGCACTTCCCAATGCATAATATCGCAAATATTCTACATTTAAATATACACTGCCATATTCACGAAATTAGCTAATTCTCGAATAGACAATATTCATTGAATATATTCGCAATTCAAATATTTGATCTCAACACTACCAATCAGTAGGGTTATCAGAACTCTGCAGAGAGACATTGGGGTCATTTTCTCTAGAGACAACTTTTTCTCCCCAGCAAGCCCCAAAGCAAAAACAAAAATCCACCCCCCCCCCCCCCCCATTTAAACAGGCAGCCCATGCCTATTAACCGCTCGAAGGTGCCAATGGCTATCACCCCACCCCCCCTTCTATCTCATACTTACGCCAATTCTTTATGGAGCTCTTCCACATTGAAATATTGGCTGCCGACACCCTAGGCGATGCTTAGGTGCTTAAGTACTTCGGAAGATGGAGGAAGTTTCTCCAAATTACTCTTCCCCCTACGGAACGAGACCAACTGATGTAAAGGTTTAGGCACTCTACATAGTACACCAAGAACGACCTATGTAACACTCTGGGGGTTCCTCAAGGTGCGATGACTGACCCACTAAATACAAACTCTACAGTCTCACACACTCGAGACTTATTTATTTTTGTCATGAAAGAACTCTGTAATATGTCTGTATATTTTCCTGTTGTTTTAAAAATTAAAAAAAATTAAGTTATTGTAAAAAAAAAAAAACAGGCAGCTCCTTGAATCTTCTCATCTATTTCTGCGTCAAGATACAGCTAATACATTTCCTTTACCCTTATTACTTCAATTATAAAACATTCTCGTTTGCTATAAATAAACGAAAACGCAATTTAGAACACTCATCTCCTATTTTCGTCATAACAAGATGAATTGATATGCATTCGCAGTATAAAGAGGAACAAAGGCAAATGTATTAGCAGCTAAAGCTGTGTTTACTCGTTGGCAGTAATTGAAGCATCGAATGCTCCCCCAGAGGTGACATCATACCTCTTAATTCACATTGCTTTCTCTCTTGCTTATAATTTACTTAAAATATTCGTAAGCAAATATCAGCTCGAAATCCCCAAACTACTCATTAGGAAACAAAACCATCTTTACGCCTTATTTGTGTAACAAAGTATTTGAAAGGCGTATCTGAAATAAAGCAGAGTCCTTCGGTGAATTATAAATAAACAATTAGAGCCGGCCTTGTGTCTTTGACTTCTCTTATGAAATACTAATACAGGCATCGCTCTTGTACCCCAGGGAGGAGGAATGAGAGCTAATTGCTAAATATATTCTCTAATCAATATATGATTTGAAAAGAACCAGCAAATTAAGCTCACCCAATGCATTCCAACAAGGAATATGCAAACAGGTTTTAGGATGAAGATTATATTTTTTCATATTATAGAACGTGACCATATTCAGATGTACATAATAATAGGCACTAATCTGCTGGAGCTGATTCAGAGTTCAACAATAGAGATGGTCGAATTTTTCGACTTGCAAACTTTGTGAGCTTTTTGCAAAGCCTCTGAAAATAGTATCATCACCAAACTTGCTGGGGATGTAGGGAAGGGTTGGGGGAACATTTGAAAAAAAAAGTTTTGCTCTAGCATATGGAGTTTTTGCATAAATTAAGTTCAAAGTTAAAGTTGAAATTCCGAATTTTTTACTTGACTTTGAACTTAATTTGTGAAAAAAGTATTTGTGTTAGAGACATACTTTCTTTTTTGGAGTATACCCCCAACCCTTCTCTACATCTCCAGCAAGTTTGGTGATGATGCCATGCTCAGGGGCTTTGCAATTAAGTCGAAACCGGCAAAATGGTCGAATTTTTGAAAAACAATTCGACCATCTCTATTCAACAAGTCCTCATTGAACGTTCAGGGGTAGTTATCCAGCTCAACCTTGATACAGAATGTTAAATCTGTATTGGTGATTAATTATTATAGTAAATTTTTAGGGCTCATTAATACTACGTAGAGCTGCATTAGGTACAAAAGAAGGATCTCTAGTGGTATTGGTTGAGCTTTAATGGTCCCATCAGACATCAACTGTCTACCAGTCCTCTCTTGTGATGATATGCCCATCTCTAAATTTGGGCATAGACATTTAGTTTTCATGCTGATTTGGGGGATGCCGTTATCATGCAGATTGACCGTGTATGCATCATCAGAGAATCGACCGTGCACTCTTTGTGTGTCGACCTCAAAATTACAGACATGTCCGTAATTTGACCGATCAATTTCTGGGCTGATTAAAGGTGGGCATGTTAGATTTGCAAGGGTTCATCTATTGAATGTGTATGCCCACCTTAAGAGAGGAAGAATGAGATAGAAGTAAAGGTATTTTCTGTACCCCCTATGATGTCACATGCTATAGTATTTTGCTTTACCTAAGCAAACTGAAATTAGTACTAGTTACCATTAGTAATAGTTACCATGTGAATTGTCATTGTCATATCTGATGAGAAGCAAAGACTTCAATAATTGTTAAATTTTTTTCGCTAAATAACAAGCTTGGTCCAAGTTTTAAATTTTGTCCCACTGTATGTTGACACCCTTGCCCTAGTAGTTATCCCTTCAGCTTTGGTTTTGAGTCCACTTAGCTCAGTCATTGTCTATTTCATAATATAATATTTTTAAAAATAGGATATCCCTGGGCCAGTGACTTACGCAATTCCACTCGTTTGTGCCACACCCCAACTTGGAACCAAGGAGGGGCCTTAACCCCAGGGTGTTTTAGGCACTGTAGCTTTTGTGTTCCTAAAAAACCTTGTGGTTAATGACCCTCCTTGATAGTTTTTATTTCCTGATATTACAAGAAAAAATTTCTTCTAAAGAGTATCTTGCAGTTGGGTATTTAGTAGCCTATAGCAGCGATCCTTGAATGGTACCCTAGGGATGACCTCCAGGGTCAGACTTTTGACTCGACAATTAGACAAAGCACAACATTGTATCAACTTCTTCTGCTCTCCAGTTCCATGAATAAACAACATGATTGAAAACATTTATATGAAACTGGCTAATTGTCTCTGGAAAGCCTTTTGTAAAGTTTCATCACATTTAGAGCAAATAGATTTTTTTTATTACTTTATGTAAAAACAGATAACTCAACCAGAAAGGTTTAAGATCCAGACCATCTCCATCCAGTATTATATGTATTCAACAACTGCACACAACATTTTCACAGACTAGAGCCGGCCATAGACGTCCCGATCTATGGCCGACATTTAGCAGACTCTTCACAGCGTGGTGACGTCACCACGCTGTGAGCAGTCTGCTACAGAACAGACAGGAATCCTGTGTGTTCCACTAACACAGACTGTAGCCAATTAACTTGGAGGGGGATGAGACTCCCCCTCCGAGTTAACGATCCTCTGCACTGCACTGCACGGATCCGTGTGCGATCTGATCTGCCAGCTTTTTTTCTACAAAACTCAAGGTGGGCTCCCTCATAGTTGCGGCAGACCAACCTTTATGTGCTCGGCGGGACCGAGCACGCAGGTTGGTCTGCTACAACTATGGCCGGGAATCGGCCCGTCTATGGGGGGCTTTAAGAAGGAAAAGATATGCTTGGAAGACCAAGATGAGGAAGTGTGCCCCTGGGATTTTCACCCCACCACCACCACTCCCTTATCTATTGTTATATATATTCGTTTTTCTTAATTAAAGGATAATTAATACAGACTAAGGTTTTGTCTGATCTCTCTGTTGGTGTCCATTTTTAATTTAACTAAGGTATGACATTTCTCTCTTCTCCTTTTAACTGAAGAGAGTTTCTAGAAGCTGCTGTTGCTAAGCATTGCTAAGCAAAAACAAAATAGCCATTTAATGGCTAGTATACTAATATACTAGTATACTAATTCAATAGATTTTTGCGGATCAACTTCCAATGACTATTGTAGTGTTGTCCTGAATCTGTCCTCCTATTTATGTAACGAAACATTAGCAGCATACCCCAAAACCAGCTTCAAGGGCCTCAAAATGGCTCCATCCAACTTTTTTGTCTCTGGCCAAACCCTATGCGATTGTGTCAACCCTATCCTTCTGGTCAGACACTAGGGATGAGCGGCATAGGCAATATTTGAATTATTGTTATTCCCTTCAAAATGAATGGTCGCATTGCGAACATAAATCTGCAATGCATGGCCATAAGCTTCCCAGTGCATAATAACGCAAATAATCGACATTGAGAATATCCGCTGCCATATTCGTGAAATTTGCAAATTCTTGAATAGCCGATATTCGACGAATATATTTGCAATTTAAATATTTTAATTTATTCTTATCAGAAACCCCAGTCAAGGCACCCTCCCACGCACAGTGCCCTTGGCTGTGGGCATATAAGACAGGTGGCTTTCTAATATTTTAAGCCTTGGGATAATAATGTTTATTAGCAGATCCCAATCTATTTTATATGCCTACATAGGGCTTGACTTTTTATTGTTTGGTGTATTATTGAATTCAATTCTAGGGTGTATTAACAGATATCTATATCTATATTAACCTCCTTGGCGTTCTGCCCGAAGCCAGTACGGCTTTGTAATTCACAATCAAACTGCGCCCGTGCCTGGATCGGGCAAAACCACTTCCTCTCCGTGTGCCTGCAGCATTTCTACAGAGCTGCAGGCACACAGAGCCTTTCCGGCCTCGTGTCTTCGGGCAGCGCCATAGACCTTCATGTTAATGGAGGGGGCGTCGCTTTTCTAATTGACACTGGTGGTGTCTAGAGGGCTGGAGGGAGAGCCGGCAATCACTGCGGAGTACAGTGTACTTGCCGGGGAAACAGCTTTTCTTGCCATAAAAAATGGCGTGAAAAGCTTGTAATGCCCAGGGGGTCAACAGATAACCTAATTATCTGTTGGGGTAGTCATGCAAGGGACTTGTCCAATCCCAACAAACTTTGCCATCAAAGGTGGGTTTACATGTGCAAATTTTTTCTTCAATCAACTGAAAGTTTGACTTTTTGTTCACTCGTTCGTTCATTTATCGAATGTAACATTAGATTTTTTTTTCGTTCACTGATATTGAATGAAAATTCAAAATTACAAGGACAGATAAGAATTTACTATCATGTTTGATGATCTTTCAAACTATTTTTTGTTCGACGTCAATTTATCCATTGAACAAATTGGCCAGTTTTCTAAAAAACTGAAAATTCCTATTATACTTACCGTAATTTTCCTTTCCTGACACGCTCCATGTCAGCATACACAATGGATATGCTGACATGGAGCCGTCAGGAAAATAATTAGTTCTTCATTGGTCGAACCAAAAAATCTACATGTGTAAACCCACCTTATATTTTTGCTCTACAGAGGAGACCTCTCTTCCTGTTTGGTCACCAAGACATGATAAGAGTTGAATTCTCTACAACAGAAAACTCTGGGATGAAGATTTTCCTGCTCTAACAAAACTAAAAACATATGTTTTGGATGAAGTTTGGCTTTATAGTCTATGATATGGTATCGCCATTTTAAAAATATTGTCTGATAAAAAAAAATGTTCCTGCTGTTAGACTTAGTGTTTCCACTGTCATCCATTCCAAGGCCGTATATTTATGTCGGGGTGGGAATTGGAGTTTAAAATTAGATGCAATATCCTGGAATTTTATTTGCGTACATTTTGTTTGCATTAGAAAGATTTAACTTGAATTGAATACATATGTTTAAGATAAAACTGGAAACTGGGAGACAGAATCTGACCTCATGGGCTATATCTAATATATTTCTTCAGTGGAATTCTATCCCATAATGCCTCAGTGTATACTTGTGTATTTTTTTTTCTCAGTCTTAAAGCCCTGTTGTTTTCTCTCATATTTGGCTAACTTCAGGAATGTAGTTATTTAAAATCCATACCATAGTTAGTATTGGTGACCATTATTCCATTTTTACCACTTGATGAAGATCTGCTATACAGGGATTCTATACGATATGAGCACATTAAAAGCCTAATCAAAAACTTATAATACTTAAATTCTACGACGTGTCATGCTTTTAATTGTTGGATTTCTTGAAGACTTCAGCTGAATTTACACATGGAGCCTGCAGATGTCCTGAAATCTCTGACCTGGCGGTGTATGCGGTGGTGGCACTGAGTGTGTGGAAGCCCATAAGTATAATATAGGGACCAGTTGTAATTTTTTTCATCAAGCCAGAAATGCAATAATAGTGGAAATTCCAACCTCTTTCCAACCACACAGATTTTGTGGTGCAGAATGATATCAATGAACAGTTTAGGTATATGAAGGTATATGCAAACTCAATTACTTAAAGCGGATTTTCATCGGGTCTTAGTCCAGAGACAGCGACCCCTTAAAGAAAAAAAAATACCTACCTCTCCTGACAACTCGCTCTTGTGCCACCATGCCTGAAGTGTCCAGTCCTCCAGGCTTCAAGATGGAGGAGCGAGACACTTCCGGTCTCGCTCCATCCACCTATCCACATTACACTCAACCCCCCCCCCCCTGCATCACCCGATTCAGATGCTGCTGGCTGTGGGTGCATTGGGACATGTAAGAAGTGACGTCTTATGTCCCATGTTCCCTTGGAGCCGCCTTGGCGTGATGTCATAGGGGAGGTGAAGCGCTGCAGTATTTATAATGATTTACAGGGTATTTAGTTTTTTACATTTGAACTCCGATCTGCTCTATTATAACCTATGGTGCCGATAATAGAAGGGAGAATCGGTGGTGGTTGGTCCACTTTAAGTTTGAAATCAGCCCTGGAGTGTTATTACTATTTTGAGTAAGTTTTTAATAATAAAGGATTCAGGAAATGTATATATACATGTACATGTTGCGTAGAAACATTATCTTAATGTGCATCTGAGTTGTCCTACTGTCTCATGGGCTTCTGTTGGAAGCTAAGCATGCTCAGGTGATTAGTAGTGATGACTGAACATCGTCCTTGTCCGTTCGCGTACAGGCGGATATGACATTTAGAAAAATCCAATGTCCACCTGTTTCGCATCTACTCTGGCCGGCAGAAAAACAATAAACTTATGCTCGTTGGCGAAGGGGGCGGGTCATACACCTGTACTTTTCCCTGGCTAGATAAAAAGCGAACATGTGATGATTGCCACGAACTGTCCGCCTTGCGCTCATCTCTAGTTATGAGCAGGCTGGCCATGCAGCGCTGATGTCCTAGGTTCCTAATCCCAGTCTGTGTACTATATGCAAGGAGTTTGCATGTTCTCCCTGTGTCTGTGTGGGTTTCCAGGTGTACTCAGGTTGTCCAACGCTCTAAAGACACATACCTGTCAAGTTTGGGCATTTAAAAATCGGGGGACGTACAGGAAGTGACGTCAGTGATGTGAATATGGATATGTCCCACAGCGCTTGTGCTGATAATGTGCGAGGTGGGACATTAGCAGGGAGAGTAACGCCCTCTCACTGCTAGAGCATCTCGATTTCAAGAACCCGGGAAATATCCGGGATTTCTTGAAAAACGGGAGGCTTGACAGGTCGGAAGACATACAGGTAGATTAACTGGCTTCCCCCAAAAAGATTCTCCTATGTTAGTTACACATGGCTTAGACTGTGACAGATGAGACAATTAGTCTTGGTAAGACAGTTAAGCCCCCATACACAGGGGGCCACCGATCAGTTAGGCCCCGACCGACAGTTAAGCCCCCATACACATTCGACCGATCAAATAATCTGTAGTTCGAGAGTGTTATAACAAATATTGAGAAAAAATGAAAATTTTGTTCAATTGAACTATGTCGAAATCATACATTTAATCAAATAGAAAAGGATCAGACATGTCGGAACATGTCATTATTAGAGATGGTTATATAAAGGAGAGAGAGCTTACCACTTAAACCTCCATTTGGAGGGACCACCATCCCAATTTAAATAGTAGAAAAGGGGGGGGAAGGGGCAATGGGCACCGAGAGTCACTCAGACCCAGTGTCTCTTCAATTTGATTTTCCTTACCCGAAGGCAAAGACAAGGGGACTTTAGATGTGGCCCGCCAGACCTTAAACCTTACCTATAGGTTACCTAAAGGTAAGGTTTAAGGTCTGGCGGGCCACATCTAAAGTCCCCTTGTCTTTGCCTTCGGGTAAGGAAAATCAAATTGAAGAGACACTGGGTCTGAGTGACTCTCGGTGCCCATTGCCCCTTCCCCCCCCCCCCCCTTTTCTACTATTATTAGAGATGGTTGAATCTTTCTGATAGGTGACTTTGTGAGCTGATGCAAAGCCCCTGAACATGGTATTATCACCAAAATAGCTGGAGATGTAGAGAAGGGTTGGGGGAACATTTTATAAAATAAAGTTTTGCTGTAGCACATGTAGTTTTTGCATAAATTCAGTTAAAAAAGAAAGTCATTTTTACTTGACTTTGAACCTATTTGTGCAAAAACTATTTATGTTAGAGACATACTTTCTTTTTGTAGTATACCCTCAACCCTTCTCTACATCTCCAGCAAGTTTGGTGTTGATACCATGTTCAGGGGCTTTGCAATTAACTCGAAATCGTCAAAATGGAAAATCCAACCATCTCTAAAGGCCCCCATACACGTGTCGGATTCGCACCGGATTCCGGCACGATCGATTCCGGGCGCGTGCACGCGAAACGATCGTGCCGGAATCGCATGCAGCCCACCTTGTCCGATCGATCAGGTCCGATCGTTCAGGGGCTCAGAATCGGATCCGACGGAGAACCAACATGTTGGTCTTTCTCATACGATTCTGCCCGGATCAGGGGGAGTTGCCATTTGTGAGGTGGAATCGCACACGGAATCGTGCCGGAATCCGCTCGGACAAGGTGGTATGCAGCGATGGATACTCTTAATTGGCCGATTGATCACACCTGCGATTCCCGGCAGAATCGCCGGAATCGATCGGATGATGAATCGATTGGACATGGAATCCGACACGTGTATGGCTAGCTTAATCATCACCAAGATTGCTGGAGATGTAAGGAAGGAGATCTGTGTGCTAAAACAGTACTTGGTGATGATGCCATGTTCAGGGGCTTAGCAACTAACACCCAAATAAACTAACATCCCTAGCACTTGTTCTTAATAATATAGAACTTCAAGATCCTTCCAAACTTCTGATCTTCATGAAACCACACACACACTGAGCTATTTTTACTTTCATGTACCTTCTGGCTGGTCACATGACATCACTGGTCTAACCTCCCAACATCAACAATGGATGGTAATTTCCCCTGCACTGAGCGGCATTCACAAAGTAGGCAGCATTCTTGATTTGTGATGATGTAATCTCAATGGAGTTTGACTTATAGTTGACTTAGACAAAAAGCAAGTTAATTAACCCTGGGTGTCAATCAACCTAGAGGAGAAGCTGTGTCTGGAAGAGATGGTCATTTTTTTTTTCAATTAGGTGATTATTTGCAAAGCCCCTGAACATAATATCATCACCAAAATTGCTGGAGATGTAGAGAAGGGTTGTGGGAACATTACAATAAAAATAAGTATTATTCTAGCACATTTAGTTTTTGCATCTATTAGGTGAAAATTCTAAATTTTGTATTAACTTTTAATTTATCTAATTAGTGATCAGACATTATTCCCGGGGGCCTGTTATCCTCCCTAGCAGTTGAGACGAGTTCGGAGTTTGGGTTCATCTTAACCACAAATGGGCCATAGACCTCCACTATAATGGACCTCCACTGCGAACAGGAGCTGGGGAGCACAGTGTACTCTGCTGCGATCTCCAATACTGCACCGTTTTTAAGGGCCTGACCGTTAGGAAGGTTAATTATCTCACAAATAAACGACCATTCTTTGCAGAATATAAGATGCTCCAATGTATAAGACGGACCCTATCCATCGAAGCACCAAATTTGAAAAATATCTGTGGGTATGGCTGCTGATCAAACCTCAGTGCTTGGCTGATTGAGGCATAGGGTAGGTAAAAAGTGCGACCACCTGCGGCTGCTTCTTTTATTTTACTTTCCCTCTGCCTCCATCAGCCAAGCACGAAGGTTTGATCAGCAGGCATACCTGCATGTATACAGGGAGTGCAGAATTATTAGGCAAATGAGTATTTTGACCACATCATCCTC
>CM070035.1:157652383-157680603 GCA_036250615.1 Ptychadena robeensis | reverse complement strand
CCCCCCCCCCCCAATTGTTTTTTTGGGGGGAAGTGCATCTTGAAAAAGATGTGCAAAAAACGATGGTAGTCAAAATTTCACAACCATGTCTAGTGTCTGGTTGGGAATTCTACTGGTCAGAGAACCTGAGAAAACCTTTTGCTGAACCTAGTTTACATCAGAATATTTAGAAAAACGTTCCAACTTTTGTAAAATGTATTTCCAATTTTTTAAATATAAAGAGTTTTGAGTTCAAGTGATACCGTTTATTGGCTAACTGAATCAGTTAAGTGTGTCTTGAGAAAACATTTGTTTTTTTTTTCCTATATTGATGTCCTTGTAACTTTTTGTGTATACATGTGAGCTTCTAAAGCCGGCCATAGAGGTATCGATCTTGTGACATCACCACGCTGTGAGGAGTCGGCTAGAGAACAGACAGGAATCCTATGTGTTCCACTAACACACGTGATTCCTGTCAGACTGTAGCCAATTAACTCGGAGGGGGAGGAGACTCCCCATCCACAGTAACAGCCTGCAGCACAGGATCTGAGGATCGGGCAGAAAAAGAACCAGCAGGACGGATCCAGGTGCGCTTCGACCTGCCAGTTCTTTTGGTCCAACCTTTATGTGCTCGGCGGGAGCGCGCACAGCATTCGGTCTGCCGCAACAATGGCCGGGAATCGGCCCGTCTATGGGGGGCTTAAAACCAGAATTGTATTGGCCCGAAGAAGGGATCTGCAATATCCCGAAAGCTTGCTTGTCTAATTACTTCACTTAGCCAATAAACAGCATCACTTGAACTCGAAACTCTTTATATTTATTGATGGCTAAAGCTGGCCATACACCTTTAGACCTCTCTTTCAGATATCCTTTAGATCTACCAACAACTATGTAGATCACCAAGTCCCCCTTTCTCTATATCTTTCCTAGTTTAGTAGAAGATGGTCCACCACTTTATTTCCCTTAATCATTTCAACTAATTGAGTCAAAATCATTTCTGCAGCAATTTCCCAGCAATCAGAGAGATGATAATGTAGTTTTGGGCAAATAAGTTGAAGCAGACCTCCATTTGGTCTAATGAAGATGAAATACACCATACATTCACTCAGCGTGTAAGTATGTGGGAATCTTTTATAGATATGCATGGAATGTCTCTCAATCTTTTTGCTGAAAGAACAACATAAAACACAGAGCAATAAAAATAAGCTAAGTGTGTGGGTTGCACAATTTTTATGTATTATTTTTTAAGTAGATGTCAGCTTGTCTCTCAACCTCTTTTTAAACCCCCTGCACCCTCTCTCTCTCTCACACAGGCATCCATGTGTACAAGATGTAATGCGTTCACGTTTTTTTTTTCCTTTACATTGTGCTTTGTGTCTTTGAAGGGCCTGCTTCTGCACGGAAATTTCTTGGCTTCCTGCCGAAACATCTTGGGGATCAGCATCAATGTCATTTTATTAATATACAGTCTGTGGCTTCGGGACAACAGTTGAGTCACAATAACAAAGAACAGTCAATGTGACCTTTTACCCTTCGCTTGGGATGGTTAACCCTTCAGCTACATCAGAGAGTGGGCTTGTTCTCAACAGACTTTTTGTTTTTTTCTAGATTCAGGAGATTAAAGTAAAACATGCTAAGCCTTGGAGGAAAGAGGGGGTATTGAAAATCAGTTGCAGGCTTGGCTCATGCAATGGGTTTAAATGGTTGGCCCCTCCATGTCAACATGAACTCTTTTGGAACATTTCGAAAACTGCCATGATATACAGCATGTTATGGTCATGACACCAACTATGCCTCAAGGGCCACACAATCTAATGACTTTACCATAGACCAGGGATGTCAAACTCTGGCCCTGAGGTCAGATCTAGCCTGTGGGCAATATCTGACCCATGGTGTAATTATATTTTGCCCTTAAGTTTTTTTTACAATTTATTCAATAAATAAATCCCACAGGTGTCTCTGCCATTTTATGTCACATGTTTTATGGCATTACGCTTTACTTATTCCAGATTCAATGTTTCAGAAAATAGTGATGAGCGGCATAGGCAATATTCGTATTCACAAAATATAAAAAAATCAGCGAATATTCGCAATAAATTCGTACATTTGAGAATTCATGGTCATTATTACCTTCATTGCGCAAATCAGCACTTGTAAATGTGCATATTGTGGATGCAATGCATGGTAAGTCCAGGTACTGACGTAAAAAACCTTAATTATTGATGATTAGAGATCATATGATCATATGTTGCCTTTTCATCCCGCTGGCGAGCAGTACAGGTGTTCTCAGGTGAAAAATCCAGCAAAAACCATATGGAAAAAAGAACTGTGCGACCCATGCACCGGAAGTGGCATCACTTCCGGTATATGGGACACTGCATTATGCACTGCATGTACCGGAAGTGAAGTCACTGAGAACAGGTGGACAACTTTTCCGCAAGTCCGCGGATACAGCACTATATTTGAGACCTTCGTGAATTCTCAAAGTGCTGATATTCGCAGTAAAAATATGCAATTAGAATATTCGCGATCAAAGCTATAAGCAAAGCCTAAAGCCCCCCATACACCTTTAGATCACCCCATACAATTTCCTTTAGATCTATCAACAACTATGTAGCGCTGGGTCCTCCCTGATACAATACATAGTGATTGGAAGGTATATATCACTGCTATGTAGTCCCAGGTCCTCCCTGATAGAATACATAGTGATTGGAAGGTATATATCACTGCTATGTAGTGCGGAGTCCTCCCTGATAGAATACATAGTGATTGGAAGGTATATATCACTGCAATGTAGTGCCAGGTCCTCCCTGATAGAATACATAGTGATTGGAAGGTTTAGAAAGGTCCTCATATTACATGGTTTTGGTAGAAGAAAAGTTGATTGTACAGAAATTGTATGGTAAGATTGCAAGGTGTATGGGGGGCTTAAGTTAGTTTCCACAGAAACGTGTCTGTGATGAGAAGTACAAACTTCCTCAATTGTAAAAAAAAATTTCAATAAATATCACTTTTGGTTCATGATGTTGTCAAAGTATTTTGTTTTCATACCATCTGGTAGGAAAAAAACTTCTCATTATTGGTGTGGTTTGGAGCAAAATAACTATCCACCAGCACCTGTGTTGTGGGAACATTTAGGAAAAAAATTATTGCTCTAGCATATGTAGTTTTTGCATAAATTAAGTTAAAATTTAAACCAAAAATTTCAACTTAATTTGTGCAACTAAGTGTTAGGGCACCCCTACAACTTTAGATTTCTCTGTCAGATTTCCTTTAGATCTCCTGTTGTTTTACCAAAACCATGTTATATGAGGGACTTTCTAAACAATCAAGTCTACCTGTGTTCAATTGCAAAGGACCCGGCACTACATAGTTGTCAGTAGAGCTTAAGGATATTTGACAGAAATCTAAAGGTGTATGGCCAGTTTTAAGCTAGCCATACACGTGTCGGATTCCATGTCCAATCGATTCATCATCCGATCGATTCCGGCGATTCTGCCGGGAATCGCAGGTGTGATCAATTGGCCAATTAAGAGTATCCATCGCAGCATACCACCTTGTCCGAGCGGATTCCGGCACGATTCCGTGTGCGATTCCACCTCCGATTCCACCTCACAAATGGCAACTCCCCCTGATGTGTGCAGAATCGGATGAGAAAGACCAACATGTTGGTTCTCCGTCGGATCCGATTCTGAGCCCCTGAACGATCGGACCTGATCGATCGGACAAGGTGGGCTGCATGCGATTCCGGCACGATCGTTTCGCGTGCACGCGCCCGGAATCGATCGTGCCGGAATCCGGTGCGAATCCGACACGTGTATGGGGGCCTTTAGAGCAACACTTTCTTTTTTGTAGTATACCCTGGACCCTTCTCTACATCTCCAACTTTGATACTGATAGCATGTTCAGGGGCTTTTTAATTCACTTAGGGCCCCCATACGCCTATAGATTTGTCTGTCAGATTTCCTTTAGATCTCCTTTTGTTTGACCAAAACCATGTAATATGAGGGACTTTTAAAACCCTCAGGTCTACCTGTGTTCAATCGCAGAGGACCCGGCACTACATAGCTGTTGGTAGATCAAAAATATATCTGACAGAGAGATCTAGAGGTGTATGGCCAGCTTTTCAAAGTCCAAATAGTTGAATTTTCTCCAAAAATTCATCCATCTTTAATGAGGTGCTGGGGTGTACACTGGTTGGGGTGTGGGGTACCTGCAGACTTGGTTGGAATAGTCGACAATCCTTATCATTTTGTTTTTATACTATCTTAATAAATGTTAAAAGAAACCATTATTTTCTTTCAATAAAATATTTCCTGCTATGTGGGAAAAAAAAATAAAAAGAAACCATAAACAACTTTAAATGCTTTCATGTCATGAAGGGTAATTATATCATTCTTGGCAGCCTTGTAATATTTTCACAGCTAGAAATGATGAAAATATTTTAAATAGTTTGAATAGCTTTTTGTATTATTTATTTCTATTTATGATTATTTGTCACATTGCACAATTTCAGTAATTCGGTTTAAAATAAACCTGTCACTAGACAAGAGTAAAAAGTCCCAGTTGCCTTTGGGCAGAACTGGAGGTTGTCTGTACATTGTTTATTCATAATCTCGTTCCAAGACACAAGTACTGCCTCCAAACCTGGTCATTGCACAGTTCCACAATATTCGGCCAACTAAGGGTCCCCACACAAGTAACGAGCGGCAGACGATTTTTCCCACATGGAATGACAGACATGTCCGTAAATCTCTGGCCGATGCCATTAGCTTGAATGTGGATCGGCGGCCCCGTCCAAACTAATGGTCGGCACACAAAGGGTGCACACCGATACTCTGAGCGATGGAGTGCAGCGTGATGATGTCATTATGCTGCATGGTACCCATGGTGAAAGGCAACACGCTTTTCTACAAGACACCAAATGGATATGTCTTCTACTTTGATGTCTGTGGGTACATCTGCATGGGGTTATTTCTAAAGCCCTCCATCCACCTTTAAGCCGGCCATAGACATCCCGATCTATGGCTGACATTTAGCAGACTCTTCACAGCGTGGTGACGTCACCACGCTGTGAGCAGTCTGCTACACAACGGACAGGAATCCTGTGTGTTCCACTAACACACGGGACTCCTGTCAGACTGTAGCCAATTAACTCGGAGGGGGAGGAGACTCCCCCTCCGAGTTAACAGCCTGCAGCACAGTCGGGCAGAAAAAAAACCAGCAGGTCGGATCCGTGTGCGATCCGACCTGCCTGCTTTTTTTCTACAAAACTCAAGGTGGGCTCCCTCATAGTTGCGGCCGACCAACCTTTATGTGCTCGGCGGGAGCGAGCACACAGGTTGGTCTGCTACAACTATCAATCGGCCTGTCTATGGGGGGCTTTAGATCACTCTGCACAATTTCCATGAGATCTACAAACAACTATGTAGTGCCGGGTCCTCCCTGATAGAATACAACATTCAACAGTTGTATACCTGATGTGCTTGAATAATTGAGGTGTCTGCGAGTGTGTTGGATTTAAATTAGTTAACACTTCTCACTTGAGATGTCAAATGGCATTTAATGATATGCTCACTTTTTTGTATTCAAAAATACAGTTTACAGACAAATAGCATTTAATGTCTTCTGATCTGCTACAGAGAGGAGTAAAGCCCCCCATACACCACATACAATTACCATGCAACTTCTGTACAACCAACTTTTCTTCTACCAAAACCATGTAATAGGAGGACCTTTCTACACCTTCCAATCACTATGTATTCTATCAGGGAGGAGGTCACTATACTACATAGTTGTTGGTAGGTCTCATGAAAGTTGTATGGAGGAATCTGAAGGTGTATGGGGGGCTTAATGGAATACTATGGCCCTGGAGCATGAGTATTCTAAAGACATGATTTCCAACACCACCTTCCTTGGTGGTTCTCAGGTACAAAAATACCTGGTCAATTTCTAGGGCGTATTTCCACTTTTTAGGACCACCAACCTATTATTATTATTATTATTATTATTATTAATTATTTTTCTTTCTAAGAACCAACATATTACACAGTGCTGGTTTGGTGTAGAAATGCATACCCCCCCCCCCCCCCCCCCCATCTGAGGAAGAAGATGATGTTAGCTGTACTTTGACAGCAAGTGTTCATTAGGGACATCTAGTGGCTGAAGTTTATATTGCAGATTGAATTGACATTAAAGCTCGAACACATTAAATAGCTGTACAAACCAAAAATGCGACACTTGGCATCACTAAAGGGCCGCGAATTTCGTTTTACAGAAATAACATCAGGCATAGCGAGAAGACATTATTTTTCATTTTTAATCAACAAAACTTGTTTTAAATGATACTTCAAGCAATAGGGAATGCTGTATTATGGTAATGCCCATTTTGTGTCATATTTGCCATCAAAGCCTTTGATGATATCTATGGGGCATATAACCTTTGATTCAAAGGTTCTGTTCCCCTATTCTGAAGTTATGTGCTGCAATATATGATATACAATACATTCGTTGGTGGTATAGTGGGAACCGTAGGTACTCACCTGTCCACCAATCCCCCCAACACATCTTTGCCCAAGATAGCCTAAGAGCGAGAAGAGGAGGAGAGGCAAGGGACTTTTACGTACACTAATCAGCATTCTCAGCCGGAGTCTGAGCGAGTCACTCGGCTCTCCTCCTCTTCTTGCTCTAAGGAGATCCCAGGCGAGGACACGCCAGTGGGGGAGTGGTGGACAGGGCAGGTTCCTATGCCCTATGCACAGTGCCGGCAGTATGTTAGTGTCAACAGTCTACAGTCAGGTTGGCCTGCCCGCTCGATAAGGGCCCTCCTACCTATGCAGCCGCCCACTCCTGGCACTCTGGCGCCGACCTTGCCAATGCATTAACAGTTAGGTTTTGGGGGCCGCAAGTGGAGGACCAAGGGGGGCCACTGTAAAACGCCCAATGGGCTGCTGATGAATACACTGTAAAAGTTACATGAGGTATGAGATCTGGGTGTTCAAATGGTGTTGTACTATGAGAGTTACATTGCATTTTGTAGCTATTTGATTGTGTTTTGTGCTCTGTTGTAGTTTTTACATTCAGATTTTGGTAATACTTTAAGTGCTGTCTGTGGTGTTCATTTGCACAATGACCCTTTTTATTTGTTTAGTATTTTTTTTATTATGTTCTTTTTTTGAACCCCAGTTTGCCTCTGGGATTTTACATCTTGATAACAGTACCTGCAGTAAAGTCCACATGCGATGCTGAGACTCTGTGACCAAAAGGACTAACTTGCAAACAAAGTGGTGGGCCAGGAGCAGCAGGTCTAGGGAGGAAAGGACCAGATGATGTTCTTTCATGACATGGAAAACAAGGTGGTCTCCATATGACCTGCTCCAACTTCTACTGCAAATTGTGGGAGAGTGTTCATTTAAATCAGTAAGGAATTCCATTACAGATGAGGAGCCTGCACAATGTACAAACCGACAAGGTTGGAGTTGAGCTTTATAGCTTTGTGAGCTGAGCCATGAATAGATAGATAGATTATGAAACGTTCTCATACTTAGGGAGTAATTCAATCTCGCGTACAGTAAACTCTAGAAGATCATATTTTCAAAAAATGCAAAGCAGCAAATATTTTACCTTGAAACAGATCCAGAAAATCTTTTAACATGACTGTGTACATTTCTGAGCGCACGTAATAAATAGTTGTCTGTTATTTTATAGCTGCATCCTGTGCGAGAGGAAATGAAGTGAGGAGAAGCAAATCCCTCTTATATCAAACATTCTGGATTTCACAAGAGCTGCGGACAATCTCTCCTAACAAACTAGACCGCTTGCCTGCCACACCCAAAGGCTCATCCTTCATTACAAGAATGTCTACATCCTTTTATTCCTTTAGTAGAGAGTTCACTGAATTCAGAAGCTGTACAACATCTCCAGACATAACAGGGGAGGAGGATGTGGAAAAAAGGCCACCAATGGCACTGTGGTGGGTGATATGCAGGACCATCATCTTCTCCCACATTCTTCCAGCTGCCTAAACCTGGACAGTCAAGAAATATTTCAAAAAAGTAGAATTATGACAGTTTGTGATTTCTTGCCTTTATACATTATCTACTTTTCTAATACATTTACATATAGTAGAACAGATTTCTCACAAAAAATAGTTGGTGTATGTCTGAGAGACAAGAACTGAACTAAACTGACACCAACTTAAAATATCCTTCTGGGAGATTCGCCAGTTCATTACAATGAAATCTGCTGCAATTTTGTTCTCTTCTTTGTCCCCCCTTTACATCTTCGGTGTCATTGTTGACGCTGTGGATGTGGTGTAGATAAGTGATGACGCCTCCATTGCATGGAGGTTAATGGCACCGCCCACCCTCCATCCTGACATCATCGAGGTGGACCTGGTCCGCTGCTGTAGAGGAGCACCATGGGCTTCAATAGGACAGGTTAATATGCCCAAAGTTAGATCGGTTAGTAAACAAACTCGCCACCTGAGTTAAATCGGGCTAAATGCCCAGGAGGTTAACAATGGCAGACCTGTTTAAGTTTAGCCTGTGTAACAAGGCTGTCTCAGTTTGTACCTCAACTTTGACTTTGAACTTTATTTATGCAAAAGCTATTTGTGTTAAAGCGATCCTTTTTTTGTAGTATACCCCCAACCCTTCTCTACATCTCCAGGAAGTTTGGTGATGGTACCATGCTCAGGGGCTTTGCAATTAACTTGAAATTGTCTACTGAACACAGGGAAAAATATATAGTGAAAATAATCCCTAAAGCCCCCCATAGACAGGCAGACTCCTCCATGCAACTTCTGTACAACCAACTTTTCTTCTACCAAAACCATGTAATAGGAGGACCTTTCTACACCTTCCAATCACTATGTATTCTATCAGGGAGGTCACTATACTACATAGTTGTTGGTAAGTCTCATGAAAGTTGTATGGAGGAGTCTGCCTGTCTATGGGGGGCTTTAGTGCCACTGTTTGTATTGGGTTTTATGGTGGCATATATTTTGGAAGTGCTATTCCATTCTTATTGGGCTTGGGTTTCCATCTGTTGGTTCACCTTGAGGATGAGTGTCCTTAATTAATTTCAAGTTAATTGCAAAGCCCCTGAACATGATATCATCACCAAACTTGCTGGGAATGTAGAGAAGCATTGGGTTATACTACAACATTTTTATTGCTCTAACACAAACAGTTTTAAGTTCAAAGTCAAGTCCAAATTTAAACTTATGGCAAAGAATGGCAAAAGAAGTGCCGATTATAGGGAGGAAAGCATAAAAAAAAAACAACTTACCAACAATGAATAATTTAAGAAGACCCCTCACAGCATCCCCTCACTTCCTGAGATCTCTGAGTGCAGTGTTTGCTGGGTGATTCTATGATCTCAGTCTCAGAAAAACATTGAACGCCCCCAATGGCCACCCGTGATATTGCACCTGGAGTTAACCCTCAGAAGCCGTTGCACTGAACAGCAGGTAAGTATATTTTTGTAGGACCCTGGAGCCCTAAGCCACTATCATACCAGCTCAGAGGTGAGTCAAACTTTCACTTTACATATGTAATTTTTACATATTGAGTTTATATCTGCTTTAAGTCACTTTTGCTTTCCATGAAAACTTTTTTTGTTACTGTCATGCCTTTTATAAGGGCTATAACGTTTCATATATATATTCTTATTTCTAATATCTATTGGTATACATATAAGCCATTTTGTTTTGTTTCTCCATTTTAAAGTTTGTAGGAGAATTATGCTAGATGTGTTTCCAGGTGGTTCATGTGAGAACAATAGACGTTCTTATTATATTATCAGGCTTGTCCTTGGAAACGTTGAAGATGGTTGAGAACGGCCTGTGGTATATGTCTGGAACACATTTAAGCTAGCCATACACTCTGAGATTAAAATTACGATCCATTAAAATAGACCAATGTATCCCGACGTCGGAATCTGTTTAGATCGTAATATTCGGCAAAAAAAGCTACCACATTGAAAATCCAATTTTGGATCGAATTTTTTTTTTCTCGAGAATGTCATCGAAATTATATGCACATCTATATATATAGATATATCACTGACAACACATAAACAAACATGTACATAGAAAACACAAGCAAGTGCTATACTGAATGTAAAAAAAATGTATAGGATCGTAAAAAATTATAATTAAGGTCTATTATCATAAAATAGACAATAAATCATTTAACACTCTGGTCTGTTCACGTTAAGTACATTTATTAATATACACACATATAAATACTTAAAGATTGCTACTACTAGTATGTATACGAAATGCCGATTAGCCACCATGTCAGTGTCAGCAACATGCCGGTGCCAGAAGTTTTAATATGCTAATGATCCGCATCGGCACTAATTGGTTGGTAAACACTATGAAAACACTATGCACTTGCCCCATGTTCCCAGACCAATAAAAAAATTTCAACATGTCCAATAAATTACGATCGAAAAAAACGGCAATTAGAATCGTATTTTATCTGTCGTACCATGTGTGCCATGTGGAGATTTTTATCGCAGAGTGTATGGCTAGCTTAAGTTACAAAAAACAGGCAGATTCAGCCTGAATCATGTTCACTATAACTGAATTCTGTGAGGTGAAAATATTGTCCATCTCAGGAACTTTTCTTATGATTCCTAAAGCCCCCCATACACCACATACAATTACCATGCAACTTCTGTACAACCAACTTTTCTTCTACCAAAACCATGTAATAGGAGGACCTTTCTACACCTTCCAATCACTATGTATTCTATCAGGGAGGTCACTATACTACATAGTTGTTGGTAGGTCTCATGAAAGTTGTATGGAGGAATCTGAAGGTGTATGGGGGGCTTAAAGGTTATAAAGCTGTTGCTAACATAACCCTGACATTACAGAGGGACTAAAAAAACAAACATCATAACTATCATCAATAATCATTACATTTTGGATTCCATTTCAAACATGGAACTCATTTTTTTCAATAAGAGAACAGTCAAGCATCTTGCAGACACAAGCACTGCCTCATCGACTTGTTGATTCTTATGTGAAAAAGAATCTGTGGGAAGAAGTCCTTAAGGAGCAGTAAAATGACGAAGAGCTTCACTTATTAATCTGTGATGAAAAACATGCTTGTGTTGACGCAGTGGAAAAATAAGATAGTCTTTTTTTTTTTCCTGTTCAATGGCTGGCTCGCAAGAAAAAGAAGCTGAGCGCTTTCATTCTGGAGAAAGATTTTTCTGCTTCCAAGTCTGCCAGCTCCTACAAAGATGGAGTTATGTAATGTTCTTCTATCAGGAATCTGAGCTCCGAAAAAAAAAAAATTTGAAAAAGGAACTTCATGAAAGCTCATGCTGTTCATGGCGGAATAATTGTGCGAATAATAAAAGGGCCTGTATCAGCTCAATTCAGCTGTCACACTTCTTTTGACACAGCCACAATATATTCTGGTTTTTATGACATTTCCTGCCTATACTTGTTAGAACGGCTCGTTAGAGTTTGTGAGGGCTGAAAAGTTGCAAAGCAATTTTTTTTCATTAATGCTCGCTCTAATGTTCCTTCTCAGCGGGTTGTCTTAGATCGGGGGGAGGGGGGGGGTGCAAGACATAGTGGGCCCAACGCAGATATGTCATTCACTTCGAGGTTTGGATCTTTGTGAATGAACTTTGTAAACCATGAATTATTTAGACTTACACGGCCAGGAACACTGGAAGATGCGGATGGGGTGAAGCCTGCCCCATCTTCTATATTATGTATGGGATACATTTGAGAGACAGTCATCTATTTATTAGTGTTGAGCGTGAATATTGGAAATTCATATATATTCGACGAATATCCGTCATTGGAAAATTCGCAATATTTCGCGAATGTGCATGCAGATATTCGCAATGGGGAATATTCGTCATATTATGCTTCAACATTTTTTAGCGGCATACATCGCGCATGTGTGTGCGCATTGCGAATGGATATGCGCAATACACACTTCGCTCGTACTGGCTGAGATCCCAGAATGAAGAGGAGAAGCTGTAAAGCTGCATTGCGAATCTTTGCGAATCATTGCGCACGGGCATGCGCAATGTAAGGCAAAAGAATACAGACTAATCAAATTTTATGGATTTAGAATATTTCTTTGTATATTTGCGAATGTACGCGAATTCGAATATACCCTATGCTGCTCAACACTACTATTTATTTTATTTGTATTCCAATAACTTAAATGAAAAAATATTGTCTAGCCAATTGAGAAATGACTAAGGTTCATGTAAAAGTTATAATGAATCTGGCAATGTCTCTATTTGAAGGACAAATCTTTATCAAAGAAGCCTCTTCTAGGTTGAATGAAGTCTAATTACTTTGAACCCAAATCCTTTGGCCCAGATTCTCATGGATATACTACCTAGAAGTTACATTAAGCATTATTTAGCGCATAAGGAACAAGGGCCCCAGCCAGAAATCCTGGGGCCCCATACTCGAAAGTTATTCAGGCCCCCGCAGAGAAAAGTTGTTGGTGCTAGCCAAAAAATCCCACACCCCCTTTCCTTCTGAAGTTGTAGAGGGGGGCAGGGGGTGTGCTAGCAACACCACACACCACCTAGCTTCAGGCCTCGTGAGCAGGAGCAGACTCACACCATGAGCAGAGGCTGCCAGGGAACCCGGTTGTTATGCCGAACAGGCAGCCCGGCATGCTGGCACTGGGGCCCAAGCTGCTCGGGCCCGGGATGGGAGTGTCCTCTGTCTGCCCCTGATGGCGACAAAACAGAGACCATAAAATCCCCACTCACTAGGGCCATCCCTACATTTTGCAATTCTATCCCATGTCTAGTTACATAGCTCCTACTTTTAACACCTTCAATGAAGCCCCCAAAAAACATCTCTTTGGTCTTGTGCGCCATGGGAGATCATGGCAGATCACCATAAAATCCATCCTGCCCTCTGGTGTCACCACACAAAAGCGACGCCCCCTCCATAACATGTGAGTCAATGGCACTGCCTACCCCCGCCCCTCCAGAGTCATATCTGACGTCATAGGGGTAGAAGCATCGGCAGGTATGCAGAAACACTGGGGGGCTTCCACGGGCAGGTGAGTTTGCCTTTAGATAACTTGGGTGAGTTTTATTAGCTGAGAAACTCACCTCAGAACGCCCAGGAGGTTAACTATTTTCTCATTCTTAATACCACCATCTAGCCACCCCTAACTATTATGTAGACTGTTCCTCACCCTTCTAAATTGTAAGCCCTAATGAGGAGGGCCCTCTTCTCCTATGTCCTCTGTCATAGTTTATTTCTGTATTTTTTCTTCTGTTGTCAACCCCCTCTTTATTGGTGCTTTGTAAATAAAAGTTAATGAAAATGATGAGTACAAACCTTGACAATAGATTAGAGGAGATACCTGGACAAATGAGCTTACGAACGTTGAGCAATTATCTAAGGAAGCACAGAAATCTGATTTAAGTGGGAATCAATTCCTGCCCACCTGGTACCATCTACCGAAAGTGATTGATATCAAACTCAATTGAAAAGTAACACTGTGGTGGTACGATTGATTGCTGCTTGACTGACGGGTTTTTTGGACTGACTGACTGTTTTAAAATTGTTCAAGACGATTGAGACGCAAAATAATCGACCCTTGTATGGCTACCTTAAATAGTAGTCTGTAAATGAAGCTTGCAGATATTTATTACCCCTCAAAGATATTCCCCTGACAAGGCCTTTGTACTACTTTCTCTCCAAAAAGGTTTTGAAAAAAACCTTTCTGGTATTATGAACAATGAGCCCCTACTTTGTAGGCTCTCAGGAACACAAGGAGACCATAGTGGTCTTGCAGTGAGCAGTCTTACCACCGAAGACAGAAAAATCACCATTATTATATATTATCTTTTATATATATATTTACCATATTACCATGGATTTCTGTGGGTTGATGAATGCAGTCAGAATCACAATGGACCCATGCCTTGTGTTACAAAGCATAGGAACCATATATAATACTCCTGATGGTTTGGAGCCAAAAGGCTGTGTATATACACAAGATTTTCACTACTGAAAATGACCAGTTCTAATTCTCTGGGGTAAAAAAGCATTAGCAATGCTACAACCCAATTTCAAAGAGTGGTCCGCCATTTTGGATCGCCAAACAACTGGCCGCTATGGTTTATCTTAGGGAAGGCATTAGAGTGGAGCCTCCTTGTCCCCTTTTTTCTTAAAGAGCATGTTTTTTCTACTATGTGTACCCAGCCTTCATTTCAAATAGCAAATGCTTTTGTGATACATTCTTATTTGCATATGAATAGTTATTCAAACACAAATGCATACATTTGAATGGTAAAACAGCAGTGCAATGTAAAACAGATCATACAGTGCTGCTGACCTGCCATGTGCCCTGCTCAATGAAAGTCAATGGTATTTGATGTGCAACTGCTAGTGATCACATTGAATGTTTGCTCTTCTTCTCACCAGCGAACAGCACGGGTGTTTGATGGCCCCCATCGCCGACGAGAAGATGTCTATAATTCTTCCTCCGGCCGGACCAGGCAGAGAAAGGTCTGGCCAGAGGAAGAATTATTTTCACTAGAGACCGAGACACACGATCTCTAGTGCTATACCGGGCACGGGCCAGAAGTGACATCCGACCGACGTCACTTGTGGTTTAGGAACAAGGAACTGTGCGTTCCATATACCGGAAGTGACGTTGCAGCATCATTTCCAGTATAGTCCCGATTTAAATTCCCTGCCAACAGGTGGGGAATTTGAAATTCGCCACAAACAGTCTAATCAGCCTGTTTGTGGATGGACACGGCCGTGGCTCGTCCATCACTAGCTACTGACTAGCAAGTAAAATACAAGAAAACAATGCCCATGGGCAATTATTATTGGACAGGTAAGAACATGCTACCTTCAATGGCTATTTATACACTCTGTTTTCCAAAAAAAAGGTCACCACCAAAAATTAGATCACACACTCTAATATTACGTTGGACTGTCTTTAGCTTTGATTGCGGCACTCATTCACTGTGGCATGTTTCGATAAGCTTCTGAAATGTCACAAGATTTATTTACATCCAGTGTTGCATAAATTTTTCACCAAGATTTTGCATTGATGATAGTAGAGTCTGACCGCTGTGCAAAGCCTTCTCCAGCACATCCCACAGACTCTCAATGGGGTTAAGGTCTGGACTCTGTGGTGGCCAATCCATGTGTGACAATGATGTCTCCCTGAACCACTCTTTCACAATGTGAGCCTGATGAATCCTGGCATTGTCATCTTGGAATATGCCCGTGCCATCAGGGAAGAAAAAATCCATTGATGGAATAACCTGGTCATTCAGTATAGTCAGGTAGTCAGCTGACCTCAATCTTGGAGCACATACTGTTGCTGAATCTAGACCTGACCAACTCCAGCAACCCCAGTTTTATCCAATAGGAGGCTCGTGCCTATTTGCTTAGTTGAATCCAGGTGGTGACTTTTTTGGCCTGGCATTGTATACCACTCAGTAAGTCAAGGTGCCTGAAGAACAACTGGTAGTGAAAATATAAATAGAAACAATAATTTCAAAGCCATAACTGATATATTATCTCATCTCATTAGGGTTTATGGTCATTATCTGTATATTTTCAGTTTATATTGTAGTGAACTGATTCATTTCCAAATCTCAGATAAATGATCAGATTGCTAAGGACGTCATTCAGTCCTCTAATAACAACATGTAGAGTAAACAGAATGTAAACATTTGCCACTTGTACAAATGAAGACTGTACACAGTGCTAAATCCTCTCCCCGGCATATCCTAAAATACATCATCTGTAAACAAAAATGTGTGGTTTCCAAACTAAATATTTAATGTTAAGTTCTGAACTCTCTGAGACTATTAATTAAGATACAGTAAATGGGAATTTGAAACTAAACATACTAGAGATATCCTCATAAACCAAAACCAGGATGGATATTTCAATAAGCTAGCAAGATGCAGACTCTCTATTGGCGGGGTCCTCACATGGCCCAGAAAGCTCTAGCAGCATGATGACATTAAGGAATAGATAGTGATGGGTCTAAGCTTTAGCAGAAAATTCTTAGATATCATCAGAGGAAAAGGTCCTCTATATCATGTCATGTGACAAAGGAGGTGGGTAATTTTATTTCCTCCTTTGAGAATGGATGGAAGCTTGGTGGGGAATGGGATTTGGGTAAATAGTTATTTTAAGATGTAATAATATGGTAAGGATTCACCCTGAAGTGGAAGGCATAGCTTACCACATAGAATTATTAGGAAAAGCAATGCCAAGTCTTCATTTACTTTAAAACCTACCCTAAAAACTTTTTTTCACTGGTAGAACTCCCCCTAACTTCAAACAATTAATTTACATGGAGAGTGGTCCAAGTGGATTAATGATGCATCCTATATATGCAGATGTGGATTAATTGAAAAATGGGGCATTTTGCTATCTGTGCTATCTAGTCTAGTCTAGTCAGGTTTACTGAAGGACCATTAAACATGTACAGGACTCTCTAGACATCTAATTGTCCAAAGACCTAGGTCAGGGGTGGGCAAACATGTTGACCCCTGAGCAGTGCCGTTTCTAGCTCTTTGGGGGCCTGTGTTGCAAAGCGCCCCCACCTGGAAGATTTGGTTGTTAAATTTGACCAGAGGGACCAGAGCAGATAGATGAAGAATTCACCAGGGCTCATTCACACAGCGGTTTCCACTGATGGATGTTTTGAAATCTGCGCCATTCTGCACATTAGGATTACATGGGGGGATCTCAGTAGTGCACTCTGCATACAGTAGAGAATTGAGCCTTACTAAATTACTCAATACAATAAAGTTGAAAAATTAAAGAAGTGATGTAAATATATAAATATATAAAAAATAAATAGAAGTGAAGTTAATGACTAGAGGCTATCTCAATAGGGACATGTTCACAACCCCCGAAACAGGCGGACATTGGACTTTTCTAAAAGTCTGATCAGTCTGTTGGTGAACAGACAAGGCCAATGTTCGCCACGATCGGACATGTTGGTAAATTTTTGTCTCTTCTCTTTCTCTTTGGTCAGTACACTCAGTATATCAGTTTACTACAACATAGTATAGTTCTGGGGTGTGGGGTACAGTAATGGGGGTGGGTGGCACATTGCTGTGGAGCGGAAGGGAAAATAAGGAAAGGTTCCAACAGGCACTGGATGTATCTGAGTATTCATGTAATACACACACTGACAATCTAAGCTTTGTACATAACTTCCAAGTCAGCATTGAATTACACAATGCATAATAATCCCAACTTCACTGCTACATTGAATGTTTTGGATTTGGCTGCCCCGGGGGTCTTCCTTCACCCATGATGTCATTGTCAATGATTTGCCCCCAAACCCTTTTGTCTCTAACTGACTGTAAGAATCTTATATTAATATTCTCAGCAAAAAATAGATCTATTTATTTCTATGGAATGTCAGCGTGGGCTTCAGAAGAGTTAACATTGGATGATATCATGCCCGGTACCAGCGAGGCCATCGGACACAGCGCAAATGTATTTTCACACTCACTTTAGTCTGTAGGAGTTGCTGAATGAAAATGGAAAGATGAGTTATTGAGAGCCAGCCTTCATTTCCGCTTGGAAATTGCATCCCTGTACATCAATGAATAGAGGCCTCTGTGCTACTCTTGTTTTATTAATTCCAGCCAGATACGCGCGGCTCTCAGGGGTACCGAATGCGACTGATCCAAGTGATGGGAGATGTAACAGAGACAGATCATACTGTACTGAATACCTGAACACCTGCAGCCTCTGTCATCCTGATCATATCTGCAACGTCCCTTCATTGTGCAACACATAGGGCAATTAGGTGGTAACAAGCACCCCCCCCCCACCCCCCCCCCCCCACTGTGACAGATGCCAACCTTGTTCATTCTTCAGGGACAAAAAATATTTCATAAGAGCCCGGGTAGAGAACACGGTTGTTCCGATTCGAATTCCTTGCGAACAGGCGGACGTTGGATTTTTCTAAAGTCGGATTCGCCTGTTTGGCAAACGGACGTGGCCAATAGTGGGGCCGAACTGCCCGCAAGGCGGACAGGCGGCCGCGAACAAGCATGTTCGCCCTCCTTCTCGCGGCGGACAGTAGGGTGTTGACCCGTCCTGTTCGCGCGCGAGAACTCTATTCTTCCTCCGGTGGGATCATTAGCAGCGAGATCCCGCCGCAGGAAGAAGGTTTCACTGAAGACCAGGTAGAGAACCCGATCTTTCAAAAACCGGCTTGTAAAACCGGATGTGACGTCAGTGACGTCACATCCGGTCAGCACAACCAGGAACTATGCGTTCCAGGTGCCGGATGTGACGTCACTGACGTCACATCCGGGTTTTCCGATTCAAATTCCCTGCCTAGAGGCGGGGAATTTGAATCTGTCCGTGAACGGGCGGACGGCAGACTTTTTTAAAAGTCCGCTCCGCCCGTTCGCGGACAGACACGGCCGAAGTTCGGCCATCACTAGTGGCCAATGTTCGGCCATCAATAGTGAACATACATGATTGTATATTTCCGCTTGATGGCCATTAAAACAATCCTTTTTAAAGATGATCAATCATAAATCACTTCCTAGTAATATTGATCAAAATCAATTGTAAAATCGATCGACATTACTATGGGACATGTCGGTAAATTTTAGTAGATTGTACAAGTATCTGACTTTTTTTTAGGTATTTAGATTGATTAGTATGTGATTATAATATGGCATATGAATCGTTTAAATCTATCACACTGTGTGATGGTACCACAATTGTACCATTGTAATGCGAACGATCATAACATTGCACAAGACGATTAATCTAAGATCGAGTGCAAAGAAGACAATCCGTATACAGCCAGCTGTAGTCTGTACCTGCATGTTAGCTTGTGTTGCTCTTCAATAGAGATGGTCGAATTGTTCGACTTGCTAACTTTGTGAGCTTATTGCAAAGCCCCTGAACATGGTATCATCACCAAAATTGCTGGAGATGTAGAGAAGCTGATGTTGAAAAGAAAAAGCCTTGCTCTAGCACGTGTCGTTTTTGCATAAATTAAGTTCAAATTTAAAGTCGAAATTCCGATTTTCGAAATTTCTACTTGAATTGAACTTAATTTGTGAAAACTGTTTGTGTTAGAGACAAACTTTCTTTTTTGTATTATACCCCCAACCCTTCTCTACATCTCCAGCATGTTTGGTGATGATACCATGCTCAGGGGCTTTGCAATTAAGTCGAAACCGTCGAAATGGTTTGGCAGTGTCTAGCAATATATACGGGTTATGTACTTGGGTGACGTGCCGGTAGAGGGGGGCAGTTACTGGGAAGGTAAACGTTGCACTTTTTGAGGGTCAATGACCCAAGGTGGAGCTGGTAAAGGTGGGGGGAGGAGGCAGCGTTTTTAGAGTACCCACCGTGCTGGTGTAGGTGTGGCAGGTGTCTGGTACATGAGGTAGTGGTGTAGGTGTTGTTAGTTTGGTTGGGGGCACTGTCAGGGACAAAAAGTGTGTAAAAGTTTGTAAATGTTAAATCTGTTTAGGCTGTGGCCAATACTATATATCAACCTTTTTCTGATATCGTTGTCTTGTGTCATTCTTTCATAGTTAAGTTTAGTAGCACTTTAAGTAAGGTAACCAATAGATGGTCAATGCTCCCACAGTCGTAGAAAACATACAAATCTAAGGATATTGGAAATTATATTTGGAATAAAAGGCACCCATGGTGAATATGAACTGTATAATTGCACGTCTATAAATGAAATAAGGGGAAGGGAACTCGGGCCGGAGTTTTATTTTGTCTCGGTGTTGCCTCATTCTTTCAAAACTTGAGGGATTTCTTGAGGGAACAGTCAAGAGTCAACAGCTGTGTCCGTTAAACCATGAAAACCACACAGTCTGTGTGCCTGTGTGTGTGCGAGACACTTCCCTAAGATAGATTTTAACGGCTAATTGAAGACACAGACACAAGACAAGTTTAACCGAAATGATAAAGTACAATGTGGGATCAAATGACTGTTAATTGTACCGGACAAACGCAATGCAGAACTGCACTGAGGGATGACTATGAATGCAATGTGCTGTATCTTGTTACTTCACAAAGTTTTGACACTTTTTATAAACAACTTTCCTTTGTAAGACTAACAGCGGGGATAGACCGAGGAGATACAGTTCACGGCCATGAAAATTAAACCGAAGTTGAAGCTGAACTCCGGGGAGATATTATAAAAACACTATACATACCTTTATTTGTTTTCTTTAAAAATACATTTATTGAAACTGCTATCTCTGTAAATACATTAAAGTGACTTGGGCTCAGTGGTGGTCCTGGGTATGGGCAACATGGGCAGTTGCCCAGGACAGAATTGTGATGGGGGCATCGTAAAAAAAATATTTATTTCTGATGCCCAGATACTGCCCCAGACCAACCCCCTCCCAGCAAAACCGCCCATCAACAACGCGTCCGTCTGACATTGGTGAGTCACAGAGCTCTTGGTTGGAGGGGGGTGGCAGAAAGAGTGCTCGCCCCATGACAATGAAAAGGCTTTGAGGGCCACTGCTCTTACCTTTCACAACACCTCTTTATTGGGGAAGACAGCATTGGCATTTGAACCAATCAGGTGTACTTCTATCACATGTGGAACATGCTTACAGAAGGAGAGTGTTCATCAGTGTGTTCATCTGTGAAGGTTCTTATTCAACCAAATATAATTGGTATAGGTATATCTGCAGTAGAAAGTCAAAGCAACTGAACTTTCCATTGTTGTATTGAAGATGACAAGAAAAAAGAGATGGTCTCAAGTTTTTGGTGAGTTATATGCAAAGCCTATTAACATGGTGTCATCACCAACATTCCTGGCAATATAAAGAAGGGTTGTGGGAGCATTAAAAAATAAAGTAGCATATGTTGTTTTTGCATAAATTAAGATAAAATGTCAACTTCACTTGACTTTTTAAAAAATTTGACCATTTCGACAGTTTCAACCTAATTGCAAAGCCCCTGAGCATGATATCATCACTAAACTTGCTGGAGATGTAGAGAAGGGTTGGGGGGTATACTGCAAAAAAGAAAGTTTGTCTCTAACACAAATAGTTTTTTCACAAATTAAGTTCAAATTCAAGTAAACATTTCGAAAATCTGAATTTTGACTTTAACTTTGAACTTAATTTATGCAAAAACTACACGTGCTAGAGCAAAATCTTCAAAATGTTCCTCCAACCCTTTTCTACATCTCCAGCAATTCAGGGGCTTTGCAATCAGCTCACAAAGTTAGCTAGTCGAAAAATTCGACCATCTCTATTCTCTTTCCCACAACCCTTCTATACATCTTTAGCAATTGGTGATGATACCATGTTCATGGGCTTTGCAGCTCACAAGCTCAGCAAGATGAATTTTCACAAAACATTTTTAACCATCTCTACTAGAGAAACATCTCCAAGAAAACTTTAGCAAATTCAGTCGTTTTGATTATATACTCCAGATATTGTCTCAAAAGTTAGTAGTGTATTTAATGTATGCAAAGACTTTTGTGTCGGATTCCATGGCCAATTGATCACTCACCCGATCGATTCCGGCGATTCTGCCGGGAATCGCAGGTGTGATCAATCGGCCAATTAAGAGTATCCATCGCTGCATACCACCTTGTCCAACGGATTCCGGGACGATTCCGTGTCCGATTGTCCACCTCACAAATGGCAACTCCCCCTGATCTGTGTAGAATCAATCTGATGGAACCAAAATGTTGGTTCTCTGTCGGATCCGATTCTGGGCCCCTGAACGATCGGACCTGATCGATTGGACAAGGTGGGCTGCATGCGATTCCGGCACGATCGTTTCACGTGCACGCGCCCGGAATCGATCGTGCCGGAATCCGGTGGGAATCCGACACGTGTATGGGGGCCTTTAGAGCAATATTTTTTTTTTGTTTTTGTAGTATACCCCAGACTCTTTTCTACATCTCAAAGTCGAACTGATCATATTTTCCAAAAACAATGCAATCATCTCTACCAACAAGACCCGGGATGTCCATCAGAAAGCAGATATGGAAGGTCTATCTGAGTCTCTGCAATGTTTAAAAAACAGAAGAAATCTGAGAACCTGTAGTATTGTACAAAATATTCAGGTTTAATGACAATGTATAAGGTATAATGTCACTGGGGTCCCCTTAAGAATGTCAAGTTTTCCGAAAAAAGGTTCTTCAGCAAGATGAAGAAGCAGGTTATCTTCTGATACTCTGGCCAAGATCCTGGAATCATGTCTTACTTCCTATGCAGGCTAAATGAGAATTCTATCATATGCTTCTCCAAGAGTCTTCTGCAGTAGAACTTTTCCCATCCCTAGTCTCCAAAAAACTTTTTGAACTTACAGCAACATTTGCATTTCCATTATTAGAATCCGGACATATTGGCTCATTGTTCAAGATTGTCTATCAGAAGAAATGTCCTTTCTTATACGATACATGTAGCCACCACAAAGAGTATATATAAGAAGATAATCAGCGAGGGGCCTATTGGTGACACATTATGAAAATCCAACCCCCTCTCTCTCTTCGATTGTCCTAGATAGGCATCGTTGGACGAGATCTGAGTGTCTTGTGGTTCCCTTCAGCTTTTAAATGCTGAAAATGGTATTTTAATGAAACGTGTGGTCCTGCAGTGCCATTGATAATGGAACCCGCTGAACAGAAGCATGAGATTAAAGGCTCCAAAGGAGTAATACCATACAAGTGAAGTTTTAAGCCCCTGTTAGAAGTTCTTTTTCGAAATCCATTATTTCCTGACTATAAAATTGATTACACAAGATAAAAACAGATGGAACAATATAGATAATTCTCCACATAGGATTTGGAGTGAACACATATAAATCGGGGTGTGAGTGTGTCCACTATGATCTCATCCAAAGATCAAAAAAAGATAGAAAATAACTTAACAAACTTTATTATGGTATATATTGCAGTGTAATGAAATTGTTTGTATAGATAGGCAATGGCAATTGCACTGAGATGTATATTCTGTGCATGTCTCTTTAAACATGCTGGGGTTTCCTCCCTTGTTGTGTAATCTGCCCAGTGGTTGGGGAGTTGCTTATGAGTAAAGGTAGCCATACACAGGTCGATTTTCCACTCGATTTTTGACCGATCGATCACTCGATCAGCAGCCTTTCCGATTGATGTATTTTGTGGAATTGGCCATTTTGGAGATCAGCTCATGTCCAAATCAGCCACAAATCGGATTCCCAAGGTGGTGTTGCATCGATTCCCGATCCAATCAATTGCTGATTCCCATTCATCTGGAAAGATCGGGATTGGGAATTGATCAGCTCGGTGTCAAGTCAGCCCCTGTATGGCGATAGATAGATAGATAGATAGATAGATAGATAGATAGATAGATAGATAGATAGATAGATAGATAGATAGATAGATAGATAGATAGATAGATAGATAGATAGATAGATAGATAGATAGATAGATAGATAGATAGATAGATAGATAGATAGATAGATAGATAGATAGATGGGCCTCCTGTATCAGACCAGAGAGACCACAGGAACCAGGGACTGGTTTAACATTACCACCATGTTGCTACACAACTGGTGGTTAGCTGGGTCGGTCTATGTTAAGCAGAAATGGAATCACAATTGCCCCGTTCTTGTCCAACAACAGGTGGACACCTTTTCCCATCAATTTGGAGGTGGTCATGAGATTAATTTACAATGTGTACAGAGGGACAGAGGCAGTTATGAGGAATCTGGTCATTAATCTACTACTATAATGACGGATACTACTGAGTGTAGTTAGGGTGAGTGAGCTGTACTGATGCCCAAAAGCTGGGTGGGAAGTTAGGAGGGAGTGTAATGCCCCCTTCCTTCTAACTTAGAAGAGATGAGGCAGAGAAATCTAAAGGTGTATGGGGACCCTAAGAGAGTGCAAATGATGTCCCGGGTGGGAAAATAGGAGGGAGGGGATACTCCAACCCTTTCACGTTCCAAATACAGGAACGTATCTGTGATGTCACTTCTGGGGTAGCGGATCTAGAGAGGTTGAGAACCACATACATACAGGGGAGTAAATGTAGCCAATCTAAAACCACATCTGTTTTACTGTCTGGCTCACCAGGTGAAAATAAATAATACAAAATGAAATCTAATGCAGACATTCCATTTAAGCTGCAATGTATTATATTTCTGTTCTTGGGTTCCATACACTTGAAGGCGACATGAATCCATTCAAACTACCTTCACCTTTTCACTGCTGAAGATAAAAAAAAGTGATGTTTTCCATATGGACATATTTTGTTTTGTAGATTGTTATATGAACCCCAAAGACATTTCCCTACACATTCACATATCACATTCTATCTGTCTGTAGGTAGGGATGAATAAGAGAAATTTAGAAGTCTCACCATGTATGGCTTCCTTCCGAAGTCTACCGTGAGCTGCACTGAGCATGAGTATCACTGAGCATGAGTATAAAAAAATGTTTAATTTCTTCATATAAAATACCGTATTTTTCGCTTTATGTGACCTTTTCCCCCAAAAACACAGCAATATTATTTATATTTATTGCTTACTATGAATAGAGTCACTTCCCAGAGACTTACTTATAGAGTCTTACTTTACACTGACAGCTCACCCTGGAACATGCTAGTTACATATTCACTCGGGAGGAGAGGTGAGTCTCTGGCTGTCACAGCAGGTAATATATTCACTGAACTGTAATTCCGTAAGTAAAATGAGCTGCTCATTAAGCAGGCACTTTACCTGCTGTGACAGCCAGAGTCTCACCCCTCCTATGTGCGTATATATGCGTATATATCATGTTACAGGGTGAGATAACAGTGTAAAGTAGGTGTCTATAAATAAGTCTCTGGGTTCTAAGTGGCAGTACTCCTAGTGAAAACCAAAATACACTATGTTCCAGCCCTGCACACCCTGCAGTCATTCAAAGTGCTGAAATATCCTGCATGGTCCAGCCCTTCACAGAACATACTGTGTAATCTATGTATTTTATGTGACTGAAACTTTCTATGAGTTTTTCCCCTAATTTCCTTTTCAAACTCATGGATGCACCTTATAATGCACGAAATGCAGTTACACATTTCCCTTTATTAAACTCTTTCTTGCATCTCGGCGCTGCTGCTATCCTAAAGCCTTTATGCAGCTTCTTCATCTTTCCAGTGGTCTATTGCCAGTAGTGTAGTATTATGAGTTGTGGTGCACTGCAACCTAAGTGTGTTTCAAGTGTACACAGTAGTGTTGAGCTTGAATATTCAAATTGCGAATATATTCCACACATATCGGCTATTCACAATCTCGAAAATTCGTAATATTATGCACCAGGAAGCTTTACGTCCATGCATTGCAAATATATATTACCATTCATTTTGAAGGCAATGTGAATGCATTGCGAATTTCCATGATTCAGTAGGTAGAATTATTCACGAGGTTTCGCAAAATTGGAAAATATTGCCTATGCTGCTCATCACTAGTACACAGCAGGGCAAGGTCACACCACTGCAATACTACATGATAATTAAACATTTAATTTAAATTTTATTGAGATTAAGGAAACCTTGTCAACGGGCCATTGAATTTGACACCAATCTTCCCATATGAGTATATGCGCATTCAATGTATCTTATGGGCAAATTTTTTTTGTCTGTTTTTTTTTTTTTAGTTTTTCCTATATAATAAAAAAATCATTTTGAAGAGAACCTGTCACTGGGCCATTCAGCTCAACAACAAGCTTTCCATAAGGGAATATGTAAATTTTTGTATCCCTTGCCTTATAAAAGCTTCCCTTGCTTAGATATCAATGACATAGGTGCCGCCATCTTGAAAGTGATGTAATTGCCCCCCCCCCCCAACAAACAAACAAATCAAATCTGTCATTCAAGTTATAGTCTATGTTCTATAGTCTATATCAGTGGTGCGCCCCTTGGCACCTCTAAAACATAAAATGTTCAATCTACACTGACTTTTGTCTGGGTCGCTGATTGGCTTTCATGTATGCCAATCAGCGTGTTCAGCCAAAGCCTGAGTGAGTGCCTCGCCTCTTCGCTCCCGAGGACAGATGAGTTCCTATGCCCTATGCATTAACAGTAAGGTTTCGGGGGCCAAAACTGGAGGACTGCTGAAGAACACCCAAAGGGCTGCAGCTGACACCCATGCCACAGGTTGGGCAACTGGGGTCTATAGTCTATGCTAATTAAAATGTTATAGAGGGGAGAAGCTGTGCATAATAAGCACATCCAGAAGAGGAGCAGGAGGAGATACAAGGAGGTCAGTGGAGGACAAGGAGGTCATAGAGGTCAGTGGTTCCCAAACTTTCCATGCAGGACCTCCCTTTTCTAGATAGCAACATTGTCAAGCTCCATTAAAACTACACAGTTTCAAATTGAGGACCATTTTACACTAATACCCTAGCTGCGCCCCCCCCCCCTGGAATACCTCCACGCCCTCCTCCCAGTTTGAGAGCCCCTGGGCTATGCTATGGAATTGTTGATAATAAACAGTTGCGCTCAACCATCAGCAGTGATTACACAGCTACAGTGATATCAGTGGCCAGAAGGGCCCTCAGTGGGTGTATGGGGCTTGAGCAAAGATCGCAGAGTAAAATAGGGTCAGTATGAGGGGTGCGTGTTTAAGTTGCGTGTAGGTGTGCAGCTCTCAAAATGGAGGAGTGTGTCCCCCAGTAACAGACAAATAAGAACAAGGACAGAGGCGCACAACCTAGTACAACAAAGCAAGGTACTGTAAATGGTTAAATAATATGGAATAAAATAAAATAAAACAAGATACATTAAAGGAGGTTTACAAGGATTGATCTCTCAGGGCCATGTGCTTTCTAGGATGACTTCACTTCTTGGTTAGGGATGAGATCACTTCCTGCTTACAGATGCTGGAGGGCTTAACAGGAACAATGGTACACGTTTCGAGTGGAGGCTCTTTTTTAACCATGGTTGACTCTTAATGAATGAATCAGATTTGCAGGTCCAAAGAAACTTGTTAATGGAAACATTGATGCCAAACATTTCATTTTCTTTTGCAGCAGCCTTTATTAAAGACAGGTTCTCTTTAAAACTCAACACCCTGTGCAAAAAAAAAAAAAACTGAAAGGTAAACCTGGGTAATAACGTACAAGGAAGAGGAGAGAACGTGGGAAGAGTTATAGATCAGTGGGTTTGATAAACACGCCGCTTATCTACAAACAATTCATCTACGACTATCAGAGCAATTAAAAACATTCTAATTTGTTGACAATTTTCACATTCCAACCCATAAAAATATATTTATGTGAACCTAGAAGAAGTCTGATAAAGTGTGAAATGAAATCCAGGCAAGGCTTCACCTGGAAAAAAAGTACAAAAAATTTTATTAGCCCCAAAAAAATGAAAGAGGATTAGGGTGCGGCGGTTTGCGCTACGCCTATCAGATCTTCAAAGTGTAGAATGAAGTTTTCACCATTTAGCCGGAGCGGGCCGGGGGAAACGTAGCTTGGATACAGAGACAGAAGTCTAACGTGTTCAAAGAACAGCCACCTATGGAGAGAGAGAAGAAAAAAAAAGCCCAAGAATCTTTCTGTGAATGCCAGAGATAGCTGCGGCAAAATACTGTTTAATTGCGTTTTCTTCAATTCGGAATTCTTTGAGTCATTATACAACTGTCCCCGTGATGGAAATGGGAATTCTGTCCCTTCCTCACAATGAGGGCCTAATGCAGATCTTTAAAACTGTGCTCCGCAATGCATAATTAATCCGGCCTCATAGAGCTCGGGACAATAGGCCTCATTCAAAGCTCGGATCCTTCCCCCCACCCCTCAACCCCCTGAGTTGGTGCAATTTTTTTCTTCTTCTAAAAGCTCCTGCCAGCTGGGCTCAGGGAAACCTCAGTACTGTGAGAGAATGAGCGAACTGCAGGCCTCCGAGGGATTCCAAATAACTATCACAGCAAATTGGATTAGAATGTTGGCCATGCCATGGAGGGGGGGGGGTTCTTTAAACTCCTTAAAGATAATAAACTAGGGCACTGTGCTGGAATTGGCACACACGGCTGACTAGAAAGTTGAAAGAAAAAAGTTTGAAAAACAAAAAAGTAAACTCCAACTACTGAAAACTAGTTTTAGTTAAAGTTAAGTTATAAATTGAGAGGAAGGTGTCTCATGCATGGTGTCCATGTTTGATTGATTTTGGATTTGGTTACAACCAGTTAAGCCCCCCATACACCTTTAGATCACTCATACAATTTCCATTAGATCTACCAACAA
>CM070035.1:157632320-157644421 GCA_036250615.1 Ptychadena robeensis | reverse complement strand
TTTATCTTTTCCAACCAATTACATTCGGTTGCAGATAATTTATGTATATATTGCTCAGAAATGTATCCATTTTCATTTCCCTTTAAGTTTTTGAGAAGGATACTTTTACAATGAACTTTTCTAATATGCACCTTTTTAGTCTGTTAAAACACAGTTGAAAATATTTGTTATATCTGTTTAAGGGCTTGTTTCCACTAGCGCGGAACTGGGTGGTTAGGTGCGGTTCTAACCTTGCGGATTCGTGCGGTTCCATCCACCCGCAACTGCATACATTGGAAATGCATGTAGCAGTTTCCAAGTATGCTGTTGCGTGTGGATGCGCGTGGTTGCAGTCGGACCCGGATGCCGATGCGGTTGTGAACGCAGCATACCGAGTTTTCGACCGGCTGTCACGCCGGTTCCGCGTGCCCTTGCGGTCAACCGCACCAATCCATGCCAATCCGTGCCCATTCATGTCAATGTGCGCAGATTGGCGCGGTTGTGGAGTGAACAGGGTGCGGATTTCGTCCACATCCATTGCTTACTTATGGGCGCAGTTGGGAGGACAGGAAGACCCTTAGAACCACTCTCCGTACTTCCTGAGGAAGAGAAACTAGAAAAAAATCTTTTTTGAGAAGCTGTGAGGGGACACAGTCTTGCACCAACTGTAAGTACACATTTAGGCCACCCATGTACCCCAAATAGGGATAGAGAAGTTTTAACTGTAGATGTGCAGTTCGGCCATGCTGTTTCAGTACAATTCATGTGTTTTTTTAATAGGACAATAATTATGTCAGTTCTGTGATCCTCATGTCAGAGGCATCCATCTCGATATTTTCCATGAGGAGAATACAGCAGGAAGTGAAAATTACCATTATGCAATTCAACAGGAAGAAAAAAAAAACATGTTGCACATACCACAACCGCGCGCACAACCACGTGCAACCGCGTGCAACCGTGTGCCTCGCGGTCGGACGCGGCCGCGGACAACCGCAGGCATCTGCTCATCCGCTCTAGTGGAAACAACGCCTAATAAGTATTATTTTATTGTGTGGTGGAGGTGCAATGAAATGTGCTACTCACGCGACCAGGTTCTTTAATGGATTTCCTCTGTTCTCTCACCAAGCACGGCTCACACCCCAAAAAAACCTATTCCAGGCTGCTGGTAGGGGGCTATTTACAGTTTATTGAAGGAGTATTTACACACAGCTCCAATTCCCAAGGGCAGAAATGAGGTAAAGACTTGGGAAGTAAACGTTGTTAGTGTTGCTGCTAATCCCACCTTGGCCCCTGACCCCACCTTGGCCCCTGACCCTAAATGCTCCCATACACAGGTAAATTTTTCACTAGATTTTTGACCGATCGATAACCGCATGCGTGCATTTGGCGATCGATCAGCGATCAATCGAGTTCTGCCCACCCTGAACGATCGACCAAACAAAATCAGAATCGGCTAAAAATCAGATCGGACATTGAACCGACATGTTGCTTTTTTTTGGTCGATCGCTTGTCAATCGAAGTACGTTGGTGGACCCATAGCTCCCTATGCAGAAGGCTTTCCGGATGATGGATTTTGTGGAATAGGCCATTTTGGAAATTGGCTCATGTCCAAATCTACCACAAATCGGATTCCCAAGGTGGTGCTCTATCGATTCCCGATCCGATCAATCGTCGATTCCACGATCGCCTGGAATGATCGGGAATCGACCTGTGCATGGCTACCTTTACTCATTCCTACCCAATGTCCAATTTTTATGAAAAGTATGTGAGTCCAGGCTGCTGGTTGGGTATTTACAGTTTATTGAATACACACAGCTCCAACTCCCAAGGGCAGAAATGGGGTAAAGACTTGGGAAGTAAACGTTGTTAGCGTTGCTGCTAACACCACACACTTCATAGTGCATGTTGGTGTAACCGACCCCGATCATGCCTATAGAGAATGAATGGACGAGGTTAAAAATGGCGTCCACATGTGGTTTTTGACCGTATTCATTCATGTCTATGTGCACAATTGCCCGCTGCCTGTCTGTCTCGGCCATGACCAGCCGCCCAAGTGGGGACAAGCCCATTTAAAATAAAGTAAGATGTCTGCCGTGGCCAGCTGCCAAAATGGAGACAAGTCCTAAGGGGGGTCTATAGGGTGTCCTTGAAGATGTCCATAACAAGAACGTTGTTTTCCCATTCCCACTGCCCAACATGAAGTCCAAATACGAGAGAAATATGTTCAAGGGGAAAAAATCTAATAAAAAAAAACTCAAACATTTCTATCAATCTTATCTCACTTCCTTTTAAACTTTATTTTATTTCATTAGAGACATAAAATCAGCCTTTTCCGCAGCCGCTCTGAGTATAATACCGTGCCGCTGCCAAGTTTGCGAGATCCCTCTGATTACATAACATATTATTACCGAGAGGTATTTACAGTGGTTTTGTGGTTTAACGTTGAACTCTGGGAATCTTTTTTCTCTTCCAGATGGTTTTAAATACAGATCTTGTGTCCATTATTTTTTAAGGCAAGAAAAAACATTACAGCGTAAACCGCGGAACTGCAGATGAATGCAAATAGCCCCCCTAATTTTTTTTCTCTTTATTTTGGGAGCCCTGTATATATCCAGAAGCACCACATTCCTCTTCCCAAAAAGCACATATCATCCTGTAAGAGGCGGTGACATCTCACAGCTGGGTCAGGAGGGTTCTGACGGGGCTTTTTCTCTACTTATTTCGTTTCAAAGGAATAAAAAATCACCATGGAGACAAGCCAAAGGGGGGCAGCCTATGCAAGCCTGTGAAATGTGAGGAGATGGATGCTTGACGCTTTACTTCATCCAATCCTCCTTTCCTAGGTCTGCATTCCTAACTCTAAATTATGGGGTGTCACTGACCCTCAAAGGGTGTAAAGTCAAGGTTTGTTTAGCAGGGAGCCTGGTAGGAAGGGGGGAGGGGAGAGGAGGAAAGAAAACAGTTCTCTATTTCACCGGCAGTTTGGTGTTACTTAAGCAGTTAGAGAGTTGGTCAATATGCAGATTACATCTGGTAGAAGATAGCTTTTTATCTGACCTACCTCCCCGAAATGTACTACCTGCATTTCTGAACACCACCCTGCCCCTAAAGGCTTCCATACATGGGACAATTTTTCACTAGATTTTTTATCAATCGATTACCGCACGTGTGCACGCCGATCAGTTGGCAATCGATCGGCGATCAATCCAGCTCTGCCCACCCTGAACGATCGACCAAACAAAATCGTAATTGGACATGTTGTTTTTTTTGTTTTTTTGGTCGATCGTTTGGCAATCGAAGTACGTTGGTAATTGGTAAATATGAATGGGCGCAATCGGCCATGATCACCGCTCAACTGGAGACAAGCTCTTAGTTTGCTGAACTCACCCAAGCTACACTTATTAAGGATATCCTCCTTAATACCTATCCCATATCACTTAACCTCCATAGAAGTCCCTTACATTAACTTTTAGGGTAGCATGGGTTAACACCTACCCTATTTTACTGTAATGCCACTATTGGCTTGTTTCTGTTCTGTCCTTAAACTGGGAGCCATGGACAGATGTCCAGGTTCCAAGTGATTGTCCGTTGTCTTAAGCTTACATAAATAGGGAAGTGTGACTCTTCTTCGAGCCGCGATCGGACATGTTGGTAAAGTATCTAACGGGTTTTCTTTCAGTGTTGATATCTGATGGCACTATGGAGCGTGTGCAGAGGGCTTTGAAAAGGAATCGATCAGATTTGATTCAGTCACACTGTCACATCAATTGATGTTAGGCTGACAGTTAATATTTCGATTCACACAAATCGAATCTAAGATCAATTGATAAAAAGCTGATACATGTATGGCCACTTGTAGATACTTTTGTTGAGTCCCTTATTGCTTCTTCATTTAACCATATATGCAATGAATGTGGCCCAACATTTGACAGCTTTGAATGCCGATCAATGTAGGGCAGGATCACATGTGGGTGTTCCACTGGGTGGTCTGCAATTCATTGGCAAGTCAAGGGACTTCAATCCCTTCAATGTAATCACCAGTAGTGACATGCAGTCTATTCTCTGTGATGGGAATGGTGATGGGAATGGAACAAGCAGTTGATGATATTACTATTATTGGAAGAAATATATGAACAATGAAGGACATTAAACAGCAGGATACAAACATCATTTCATGATTTTTGGGGAATAACATTTAATGGAAAATGGGGCCAACACAAAAAAAACTGATAAAGAACCATTCATTGCAAAGCAACAGATTCAAGAGGCACCACAAGCACCATGTACTCACCTCTGCCACCTCTTTGGAGAAAAAACAGAAAAACTCAAGGAACACCAGAGAAAGCAACAAACGGCAGTCCTAGATGATATAGACAACCTCCTCTGAGGTTCTTGTCTAAGTACCCCCTGGTAACAAGGCCTACAAGTATTATAGAATGGCTGCAAGTGTTTTATATGAGCCTGAGGACTTTGTTACACCAGTGAGCTGGCAAAAAAACATGTTGAAGGGATTGAGAAGAACATTGCACAATGCATATGAAGCTTTCTCAAAACCCTTGATTGCATGGCCAAAAGGTGGTCATGGTCAATATACTATATAAATGTCACATAATTCATTACTTGCAAAGGCAATGGTATAAGCAAGTAAAAAATGGGTGGTGGGGACAAAACCCAGCCGGCTCTAGACCTCTATGTTATCATATGTACTTTACAAAAACTTTCTAAAAGTTTGGGGAAAGGCAGCATTTAGTCCTAAGTTTGGTGCTCTGACTGTTAGTAGCTATTCTTTTACAGGCAGCATGGTGGCTCAGGGGATTAGCACTCTGGTGTTGCAGTACTACAGTCCTAGGTTCAAATCTCAGGCTGGGTACTATCTGCAAGGAGTTTGCATGTTCTCCCCATGTCTGTGTGAGGTTTCTTCCCACACCCCGAAAACATTCTGATGGTTAATTGGCTTCCTCAAAAATATTTTCCTATATTAGTTACACATGACTTAGACTGTGACATATGACTGTATTACAGTAGGCTTACATGGCCGGTCGACCGCCGTTCGCTTTCCTGTTCAGCCGCAAACTGGGTGCACCCACCTGGTCAGACCAACCAGGATCCTCCCATATGTCAGATCGCGCGATGATCTGTCATTTCAGTTAATTCCTGGTCGATCCCATTACTTTGGATAGGGTGACAGTAATGTCGGGCAAACAAAGGGTGAATCTATCAAGAGAGAATCTGCCAGTGTATGGATACCTTAAGTTACATATATATGACTATGGTAGTGACATTAGATTGTGAGCTCCCCTGAGAGACAGTGATATGACTATATATGCTCTGTATTGATGCGTAATATGTCCACGCTACATAAATACAAGATAATTATAAGTGCCAATTCACAATGCTTGTGGAGTACAGTCCAAGGTTTTATTAACAGTAAATGCAAATCAAGGAATGTCTGACATGTTTGAAAGACTGAGCAGTCCTCCTTCATCAGACCATAGAAATTGGTACTTCATCACTGGTAATAAATGTAATGGTTTAAGTCAGACCAGAGACCTCACAAGTGTGCCTGTTGGACCCTCCTTCCATGTGCCAATACTGGTTGCTTATGTATGTCTGCTGTCATGTTGGAGAAGGTAGAAAGACTTGGCTCTCATTATCATTATAGGCTTTAGCCCCCCCATACACCTTAAGATGGATCCATACAATCTCCATTAGATCTACCAACAACTCTGTAGTATAGTGGCCTCCCTGATAGAATACATAGTGATTGGAAGTATTAGAAAGCTCCTCATATTACATGGTTTTGGTAGAAGAAAATGTGATTGTACAGAAATTGTATGGAAAGATTGTAAGGTGCATGGGGGCCTTTATACTATTTTTCAACTAAGGAAGCAGCAAGAGGGCAAAGGGAAGGCAGATGTTTTAGTGCAGACAATTATTATCCATAAACTGCTAGCTTTAGCTTGAATAACCACCAATAGGGACTTTTTTAAAGCTTTACCCATTGGCATCAATACAGTTTTTCTCTGCAATGATCTTCTTGGCTGTGGACGATACTTTTGGGTTCACAGCGGGTTGCATGATATGACAAACACTCACCCTTCCAGAACGTCAGTACTCAGATAAGGAAGGAAAACACTTGCCTGGATGAAGCAGTTAGAAACTAAAATTAGGTTGAGCATTTGTAGGAAAGCAGACCCGAGGGTAGTGAACACAGGACACAAACACCAATAACGATTAACAGGTTAACTTTATTGGAACTTTGAAAGAATACAACGGGCCAACTTGTTGATTATTAATGGTCATAGCTAGTAAGCAAATAAATTCAATGTGCTGCTTTGGTAGCACCCGCTCACTGACTTTCCGTACAGCTAGCAGATATGCTGGTGATTTCCTTGAACTGGGCATCAGACATTGGAAATCAGGGTCCGGTCCAAGTCGCTGCATCAGCAGGCTTTGGGTAGTCGACCTCCACAGGAGCAAGGGCTTTCCGCGAGGATGCAGGCTGTTCTGCCTAGGAGGCACCTGCACGCTCTGCACACCTTCCTCGCAAGGCCGGTGTATCTCACTCCCCTCAACAGAGACCAAGTCTCCCTTACACTGGACTCTAGCAAAAGGTGCCAAATTCTCTCTTTTATCTCCTCCTGGTGGATTCTTCTCTCCTAACTGGGCCTCCAACTGCCTGGGGCAGCTCCCCACACTTTCAAACACCTTGATGGCAACAGAATACATACTTGATATACAAAATGGAAGGGTTTGGCAGTTCCATTGACTTTTGGGAGGTATGGTTAAATTTCTGAGGGTGCATTGGTTTATATTGTATGGCACATAACTTACACAGTATGTAAGAACAAAAATGGAGTCCCTGCACTGTATATGCAGTACATCAAGGAACCTATGCATAGGTAGAATACACAATGTAATGATATACTTGATAACTTTTAGATATGTATCTCGAACATTCGTAAAAAGATTACACAATCCCTTTAAACATCACGAACATGTGCGCTGTAGCAATGTATATTCCCAATACACGATCCTTTTTCTTTGAACAGGTCACAGCACAGCCAAGTCATCAATTTTTCAAGATGTCTCCCATTTGTGGGCCAAACTATTCTGAGGCCAGAAAAGATAGACTGGAGCAGATTTCTTTTCATTTTACAGCTGATGCAGTACTAAAAAACACGCTAGGATTATCCATTGATATTCAGACCACACAAGATCTAGGCTCCATGCCAGATTCTATTAGGCAACTATAGTGTATTTTCCACCAAGATTGCACATAGCAGCTAAGGCCTGTAACCCCGGACTGAAACAAGTAGAACAAAAAGCATGCAATTATATTGGATAAATAATATTATTTTATAGGGCTCGGGGAAAAGTCTCAGATTTTGTGGTATTCCGTTCCTTTAATCCCATGCCACCCTTTCCTGTTGCCTTAATTTTGGCGTGCACAAAAGCTCGCTGTTAGCCAGATGTAGAGTGTTATGTTTCGTTGTAACTTTATTAAGCTTTATTGGAGTTTTATTAGTAACAATAGACAGCCATACTACACCTTATAAATAAGTCACCCAACCAGCAAGGGTGTAGTCGTAGCCACAGAAGGCCATGTGACTACTGCAGGGATCGGTGTTGTTGGAGTGGATGGAACCCAACATCAGTGGTGTCTGAGAAAGAAAATGTAACTCATATATATTTATGTGTATCGATATTCCTTCAAATTTTGGAGTTGAGGAAACTCATGAGGAAGCACATGATTCGTATGATCAGGTTGATCTTCCTTGATTCACTGTCATCATCATTTGATCAGCTCTCATTTAGCAACACTACTTAATCAGCTGATCAAATTGATCATGAGCTTCTCCATCAGTTCTATTAGAAAAAAAATCCCTAGAAGAACTTTCCTGTGAACCTACAGCTACTGGCGCTATATTTTCCACCCTGAGAAGTCTGCTGGAGTGTACTTTAGTCAAGTTAGGACCAAAAGTTGGATATTCCGATTTTTTTGACAGCGAACTAGTGATGAGCAGCATAGGTAATATTCAAACTCACAATATTTCACAAATAATTTTCCTAAGGCTATGTTTCCACATAGGGATTTTTTCTGCTCGTCAACCCATATTGTTTTTCTTTTCTATAATCAAACAGATGGCTGAAATAAAGCCTCAGCAATAAGTTCTGAGTAATAAGCCCAGGTGCAGTTTGTCCTCCAGTCATAGGGGGCAGTAAAGGAAACAATAACTGGTTCAACTGTACTTTTTCACAGTCCAATGCTGGGGCTGGTAGAATAAGCTGAAAGGCCAAACCCACATGGGGTAGGGGGTTATAAGGCCAAAGGTGGCTGGTACTTGCATCCGCTGCATCAGAATGTTGGCATGGATCTGCAGGGTAGCTGGCAGATATAGCTGTGCGGGACTTGCAGGAACAGCGTGTGCTATTGTGGTCTTTGGCTGCACGCACGCACGCCAGAGCAGACGGGTGTGGGAGATCGGCCTGGGAGAGGAGAGCCCTCCCAGTTACGCCATCTCCATCAGGTTCTGGCCCACTGAGCAACTTCCTGGGGGCAGAACCCTCCCTTATATCTGCTTGGAGCCCAGGTGGATCATGGACTAGAAATGTAAAGGCAATACTACCCTGATTCTGCAGGTGCATGTTGCTACAATTCTTGAATTTGATTATTCGAGATCTAGTGGGGGTATATTGGGCTATTCAGATCCCCGCTCCGTTTTGAGGTTGGGATGAACCCAAACAGCAAACGAACTGGGTTTGTCTCAACTGCTAGGGAGGTTACAGCATTTCCTGTTAGTGTGACAATACACAATGCACAATTGTGCTTCTGAGTGCGCTACACCACCATTGTATAAGCTCAGAGGCAAATCAAAGTTGAATTTTCTATATATATATATATAGGCCCCCACACACGTAGCGAGTGGGGAGTAACAGATGAGCGGTAGAGTGCAGCAAGTGGGGGCCAACAGATGAGCGGAAAATTGCAGTGTGATGACTTTGTGTGCGGTCCCCATTCAAACTAACAGCATCGGCCAGAGATTTACGGACATGTCTGTTCTCTGGCCGACCGAGCTTTGGGGCAACAGGGATCTGTCACCCCATGTGGGCACCCACGATCCACGCACATCGCTGCAAAATCAGCTGCGGCTCGTTACGTGTATGGGGGTCTTATATGTCTTTGTCTTGCTTCAGCCTGTAATTGTACAGTAAAGGAGAAGCAGCAGAATAATGAACTCATCTCCATGCCTCTCTGATCTTTGCAAAAAAAAAAAAGTAAAAGCAAGTCACTTTTTTGCACTGCGACACACCTGATTGACTCCATGCGCAGCTTCTTCTGTTTCTATTTTTTGTACCATGCCCAAGTCAGATATTCACACTGCCTACATGCTGATTTGATAACAAAGCTGCGTTTGCTGAGCTTTTTGTAGTGACATGGGCCTGCAAAGCTTGGGTATTGTCCCCTTGACCATGATTCTCCAGGGCCCCGGGCTATTTAAGGGAGAGGACTGCCTCCAGGGGTGTACTCAGTGGGGAAAAGTCTGATGGAGTCAGAGTAATTGGGCACGCTTTCTACTCCGAGGCCTTCTACCCACCTCAGTCTAGTCCAGCGTGCGGGCAGCCGGGGAGTGCAATAGCGCACAACTACTACTTAAGCCCCAGTAAGAAGCAGCCAGTGGTGTTCTTGACACTCACCCATGCCAGATTTCCAGAGGGGTGGCTCCCGACCCCCTTCCTGTGGAACTAACTTCGTTGCCAGTGGACTTGCTGCCGGTGCCAAAGTCCTGTGGAACCGCTGTATCCATTGGCAAGTACCTGCCGTGGCTGGCCTACTTCCCTTGGCCCCACCTGGGTGCAATGATTTGAACAATCAGGGTTCCCTGACAAGTGGGTTACCCCAAACCTGTACTTTACTGGAGATTGTTTATTGTTGTGCAAATTACCCCTTGGGTCTCGCTGTAGAATAAAAGTTTTTTGGAGCATACAGTGGCCTCTTGTCATTGGTTGATTCCCGAACCTTACACTTTTATTCATCAACTTTAATTTTTAAAACCTTAAAACTGCAAAGCAATACATTGTAAAGCATTGAATGTAATTACCGTACTGTATATACTTGAATATAAGCACAATTTTTCAGCACGTGAAATGTGCTCAAAAAATTCAATTCGGCTTATATTCGGGTAAAAAACATGAAAACCGCGGCATTTTGTAGGTGGACTCTATGAGTGAATTGCAAAGCCCCCGAACATGCTATCATCACCAAATTTGCTGGAGATGTAGAAAAGGGTTGTGGGAATATTTAAAAAAGAAAATTATTGCTCTAGCATCTGTAGTTTTTGCATAAATTAGGTTCAAGTTCAAGTCAAACTTGAAGTTTTGTGCAAAAACTTGATATGCTAGAACAATACTTTTTTCTTTGCAATGTCCCCACATCCCTTCTCTACATCTCCAGCACTTCTAGTGATGATATCATGTTCAGGGGCTTTGTAATTAACTTACAAATCTGCTGAATTAAATAATTACACCAAAGTACATTTGCTGTGTGTTTCTGAGCCTTAGTTGCTGCATTTCCCTCCCTAGGCTTATACTCGAGTCATTCAGTTTTTCCGGATTTTGTTTTCTGCAATTGGGTACCTCGGCTTATATTCGGGTCGGCTTTTACTCGAGTATATTTGGTAATTCTCAAATTGTTAAATTATTTATTAATGTAGTGTTCTTTTAACAATCGAAATCAACAATGTTATTTGAAATCAGAAAGTGTAGTCCAGAATCCTTCCATATGTTTGTTGTGTAACTCACCAGCTGTTATGAATCTTCAGGTCTCAGGGCATGCTGACACTTGTAGTTCCGCAACAGCTGGAGGACCCAGGTTGGCCTTGCCTGGCTTCTAGTAAAGTCTGAGCTGAAAGCATGTGCCAAACTGACACTTTGAAGGGCTTATGTTTCGCATTAATCATCAGAACAGGTGCAGAACAGCCAGTGGTTATAGACTGGTTCTCACGGACTGAGATGCCCATGCGAATGGAAGGCATTTCCTGTAAAAGTGCTGCACAGCTGTGCGCGGATTTCACCATGGCGTCCCCCTGCTGACGTAAACAATCTGCAAACCTCTTACGTGGATGTATCATCTACTCTATCTCTGATCTTTATAATATGTATTCTATTGTATTCACAATACCCTGCAAGTAGAAATGGCTGTTAAAGGGCTCCTGGCATTAACTTGGATGGCTACTAGAATAAATGCCTGGTATGTCAATTATATATTATGAATTATATTAAATGTTCAGGCTGGGTTCACCATCGCAGCCGATTTCTTTAAACTCCATTTTTTATTCTCACCAAAGAAAGAATGGCAGCCAGAAAATGGATCACAAAAAAAGTCGAAAACATCAACTGCTTTTGATACTTTAGCTCACCAACAGTGATTAGTCTTGCCAATGGGTTCACTTGGCTGGATTTACATGGGTGTTTTCCAGGCTGCTGTGATTGTCAGCAAGAAAGAAAATGACTGGCCGCTCGGGGGTTGTCTATAAACAAATGAATGAAAACCAACTGATAAACACCTTATAGCTTTCACCGGGAGGTTGTGACCATAAGCAGTCCTCCGGTCCCCAGGGTTTTCTACACCAGGGCTAGGAAAACTAAAGACCCTCATACATAGGTGATTTTGCGGCCAATTAAGCGTCCACAACCTATAATATGGGTAGATATCTCACCCATCAAGGACCCAGCCTAGGGATCCCTTTCAGTATATATAATACAAAATAACTACTACTTTGTATTAATAAAAAGACATCCTCGCACTCAGAGTAGTAATTGCACCTTAGCTAAGCTTTTTTCTGTTGTCGTTGGTTTTTCTTTTTCTCTGGATTGGTGAAGTGGGGGTATGTATGCTTGTTGAAAAAAAAAAAAACTAATAAAAATTCTAAATTGAAAAAAAGACCATCCTGTACAACACCCGTCTTCTATGGGGAAGAACACAGTGGGTGCCACTAAAGGCCCCCATACATGTAGTGAACCACGGACGATTTTTCGCCCGACCGATATGCATGCGCACGGGTGCCCACATGGGGCGACAGATCCGTCGGCCAGAGAATGGAGATGTCTAAAGCCCACCA
>CM070035.1:157611354-157623586 GCA_036250615.1 Ptychadena robeensis | reverse complement strand
TATACTGCATACATTGTTTCCACCCATCTGACCTTTAAAGTCCCCGAGCCTCTGTATCAATAGAGGAAATTTATCTTAAGTCTGAGGTGACTTAGACCTCATCCTGAGTTAATATTTTTGCGCTAATATTTTGGGATGCCGGTCATTTGGTGGTAGGGATCGAGAGACCTTCAATTTTGTATACTTCATGGTTACTTCTCAATATACGCTTCTGCAATGGTTGCCAAGGCAGATATATGGCAGAGATGTCACAAGCTCCCATAAATATCAGCACAATAAATTTTTACTTTGTCATGAGAGGAAGTAGAACTGACCTCCCAACATATCACCCCTATCAAGACTTAATTCTCCTTTTTTCTTTATTAGGAAGTCTGGTGTGACTAAACCCTTGAGACCAAGCGTAATGTTCCAAAATACATAATTTTACAAAAACATTTGACTGTATTGTGATTAAATTTTCCATTAAAGTCTGAATGAGAAAACTACTGACTATAAACGGTGGCGTGGTTTGTTCCTATGTGGTATATGGTGACTGAAATGTAAAACTGATGTAATGACATAACATGGCCAAATAATACTCCCACCAATGCTAATTGTCTGTGATGTCACCATACACATCTTGTCTGTTGGGCGGTGATTCAGCGTTGTGTTTAATTCTCTGAGATTGGAGCTTAATCACACCAATTAAAGTGTGCTGTCATCCATACACAGTAGAGGCAGACAGTTTCTGAGCAGAATTCGGAGAAAAAAAAATTGCAAGGCATTGTACCCAGAAATGTTGTTTCCAGTGACAGAGTTCTGCCCATGACTTAGAAATAAAACATGAAACACTGTTTAGTGTGCACATCATGCATACGCCTTCTTTACATCAAAATAACAAGATAAAGTGTATCATACCCCAAATGTGTCATATATTGCAGCTTCTCTCATCTGTTCATCCAACCACTAACACATATCATGGCTGGACTGTCTACACCTTTATTATTTCATCTAAGGATGAGGAATGTACCAACTATAAGATGTACCAGACCATAAGACACAGACCGTTTTTAGAGCAGGAAAACCAGAATTTTATTTTTATATATAAGTTTTCAAATCAATTGGGTTAATGGGCAATGCATTACATTGATGCAATATCTAATTTAGCCAGTAGGTGCCAAAACGGAAAGGTTGACATGGTACTAGGTGGGCACAAATCGATTCCCGTTGATTGACGTAAACAGAATGATTTTTAAGTCGATGGAGCGCAAATATTGAACCGTGTATGGCTACCTTAACAAAGCCTCAAAAAACTCATGGTACCATTATTAGTAATTAAAATTCTCCTTTTTCTTTTTAGTTGGATAACAATGACCACATGATAAGATGACCCCATTATTAACCTCCCTAGCGGTTTGCCCGCACCGAGATCGGGCAAAACCGCCGTCTCCCTGTGTGCCGGCGGCTGTATAGAAGAGCCGCCGACACACGGAGCCCTTCCGGCCCTGTGTCTTCGGCGTCATCTGTGACGCCGGGGGGGGGGCGGCACCATAGACCTCCATGTTAATGGAGGGGGGCGCCGCTCTCCTCTCCACATGCCGCCGGCGTCTATTTGACGTCGGCGGCGTGCAGAGAGCTGGGCGGAGAGCCGGCAAGCACGGCGGAGTACAATGTACTCCGCCGCGATTGCCGGTGACATGAGGTTTTCGTGTCATGAAAAATGGCGCGAAAACCTCAAACCGCTAGGGTGGTTAAGCTGTATACAAAGGTGCATGTGTGTTTCTCGTCTGATCATTACCTGCTGTCCTCATTGCTTCCTCCTAAGTGTTGATAGACATAATTTTGGAGGAGGTTGGAAAAGAGAGAAGGAAGTGGCAGACCACTGCGTGTTTCAGCTTTCCCCACTATGTTTAACAGTGATTTATGCTCTCCCTGCTGGAGGTTGGGGCAGAGAGAAGAAGGTGATCATATAGCAGCCACCTTTCATCGGTTCTGATCAAAATAGAAAAAAGCTGGCTGCTTAGCAATCACTTTCTTCTCCATGCCTCCCTATCCAGCAGGGAAAGTAAAAATAGTTAAAGCCACACACCGCGGAAAAAGCAGGGCACTGCATGTTTATTCTCTTTGTCTTCACCCTTTAGTGGAATCTTTTTTTTAGTCTTTGACTATTTACTTTTTATCCACTGGAGATGGAGGCAAAGAGGAAGAAGTGATTGCTGAGCAGCCAGCTTTTTTATATACAAATCTGGCTGCTCCATGATCACCTGCTTCTCTGTGCCCCCACCTCCAGCAGGGAGAGCATAAATAATTAAAGCCACACAGTGGAGAAAAGCTGGCTACAAGTCAGGCAATCTCTCACACAGAATGCCCCCTACTCCCCGGCAAAAAGTGCATCTTATTCGTTGGAATATAAATAAAAGCTGTGAGCATCCCTTTTCAGGGATGTGAAATTAATTTAAGACATTCTTACAAAGTAAATGCAAGCTAATACAACCTTCATCTGTGATAATGTATAAAGTAAAGATGGCCGAATATTTTTTCAAAAATTCAACCATTTCGACGATTTTGAGTTAATTGCAAAGCCCCTGAGCATTTTATCATCAAACCAAACTTGGTGGAGATGTAGAGAAGGGTTGGGGGTATACTACAAAAAAGTATGTCTCTAACACAAAAATTTTTTGCACAAATTTAGTTCAAAGTCAAGTCAAAATTTTAAAAAATTGGAATTTCGACTTTGTTTTTGAAGTAAATTTATGCAAAAACAACATTTGCTAGAGCAAAACATTGTTTTTCAAATGTTCCCACAACCCTTCTCTACATCTCCAGCAATTCTGGTGATGATACCATTCTCAGAGGCTTTGCATTCAGCTCACAAATTTAGCAAGTCGAAAAATTCGACAATCTCTAGTAAAGGCCCCCATACACGGGTCCGATTCCCATCGGATTCCGGGACGATCGATTCCGGGCGCGTGCACGCGAAACGATCGTGCCGGAATCGCGTGCAGCCCACCTGGTCCGATCGATCACGTCCGATTGATCAGGGGCCCAGAATCGGATCGGACAGAGAACCAACATGTTGGTCTTTCTGATCCGATTCCGTCTCCATTGCAGCTTATGGCATCGGCTTGCCTCGGCTTGCATCGGCCAGAGAAGATCAGACATGTCCGTTCTCTGGCCGGCCGAGCAGTGGGGCGACAGGGATGCGATTTTTAACCTGACACCTGCGCACGCCCGTCGGTCAGGTTAGAAATCGGCCGCTTATCGGCATGTGTATGCCTAGCATTAACAAACATACAATCAATCACAGATTTCCCTGACCCCAAAAAATTTATCTTTTTAAGTTGATTGAACAGAAAATCTAGACGTGTATGGGGGGCTTTAGTTATGTTTATACTCTTTTTTTTGTATACGTTTTTGGAAACACAGTAATCCATCACTCCTCTTTTATCCTTATCTCTAACCTTTCAGATACCCAAATACACAATACACAGAGGTAAGGACGGGTGGGGAGCTTCAGTTGGAAAACCATTTGATGGTTTGAACATCAAATGAAAACAGACCCCAGAAAGGTCAAGATAAGTCAAGAGGAATACCAGGCACACCGTACAGTGTATCTGCTACAGATAGACAGGATGACAGTGATGTACATCAGTCAACAGTCATGGTCAGCCCTGTCAGTTTCTTTCTGAATTGGGAGAGGCAGAGGTTGCTGGTGCTGCTTACGATATTTTAGAGGAGGGCATTGGGATGGGGGTTACAAATGGTCCAAACATCATCCCATTCTATAACTTTAATATGTGTTCATCCAGTACTCACATCTCCCTGATTACATAGTGAACACTATGTGAAACCCAGCACTGCTCAGCTTAATGCTGCATCCCAATAGTAGGGATAATCTGCATGAGTAGGAAGGCACAACACATGACTATAGACAGGCCGCTTTGTAAACTCAGGACTGTACCTTTTATGGGAAGGGAGCAAAAGACTGTAGTTCTGGAGGGAGGTGTAAACAGCAAAAATAAAATCAGGAAAAAACACTTATACACACCTCATACACCTATACCCAGTCTTTTTTCAGGGACAACATCCCTACCCCCAGCCTTAATACTTACCTGTCCTGCGCTGCCATGCCTGGAGTGTCTGGTCATCTGGCAGCAAGATGGAGGAGTGAGACTCTTCCGGTCTTGCTGCCTCCACCAATCCGGATCTGTATGCAGTGATGCTCCACCCCTCCAGCGTCACTGGATTCAGATGTGGCTGGCTGATGGTTGCATGGTGGTTTGGGAGAGTAGACGTCACTGAAGTCCCCTTTTCTCACTGGGGGAGTGGAGCGTCGCTGGATTTTAGCAATTGTAATTAGGTTAGTTTTATTTTTATTTGTTTTTACCTCCGATCCGCCCTATTTAACCAGAGATGCTGATAATAGAAGGCAGATGCGGAGGTGGTAAGTCCGCTTTAATGGAAGAACAAAATGTGATGAGCTGGTGGGAGGGGAGTCACAATTTGAAATAACGTTGATCTCTTACGTGTCTTGTCAATGACCTGTCTGGTGTTTGGTTACATTTCCATTGTTGTTAAGAAAGTACCCACCAAGCTGAAAGGTTAGGGCTGGTTGCTGGTACAGGCGTATGCGAGGTTTCATGTGGGTGGGCACTGTCAGGGACCTTTTATGTAAAAAGTTATATAATTTATTTTATTAAAACTTTTTCCATTTAAAAATTGTGGCAAGTATGTTTCTTGGTTTTAACTTGGAATGTAATATTATTATTATTATTATTATTATTAATATTATCAATAGGGTGATTATGGTAAGGAATTTTTTTGTGGGGGGTAAACACTACTAGGGTCATCCCTACCCAAGTCATAGTGGTGGTCAGCCGCAATATATTTGTTTTTCTATTTAGATACACTTTGTTCCAGCTAAGTACATAAAGAGAGGAGAGGCCTTGGCACAGTACTGGACGTCGGTTTGGCTGTCCTATTGAAGGTAATAGTGTTAACCTGTTTAATTCAATCTTTTTTCCCAGCTTATTACTTTAAATTAGATTTTACTTTCTGAATGTGCAATGTGTTTTGCAGCACAGACTGACCGGCTGAACCAGGCCCTGGCAGTGATACCATTGGCTGTACTTTGTGTGTTCTACATAACAATTTACATGAGCTGTCTCACATCTTCATACTCTGACTCTTTTTTCTGTCTCTTAGTTATGATTGTTCCATTTCTATTTTAGGAGCAGCATAGTACTGGCAGTTCAGAAAATTCCCCAAAGCACAAATGTTTATTTATAATGGAGTGAAAATTAGTGTTGCCGCTCCACTTTACTCAACTATTTCAATCTTACATGTAGAGCTGTGTGCGGTTTACTGAAGCGGGAATCGTCCTTAAAGCACAAGCCAGCTAAATACGCAGATAATGGATGTATTGTTTTTCTGTCCATACATTCCTGTGATCTATATAGATCTGCCATGTAGCACAGGCTCATCCATAAGGGCAAGGGGGGCCTTCATCTTTTACCTCTACATGTGGATGTGGATCCTCTTTGTCTAATGCACTTCCTGGTGGTTAGGAACAGGTTTTTTACCACTTTCCACTGCTTGGAGGACAAGGCATGTTATCGGTAATTGTCCCTTGGGGGCAACTTATGGGGGCAGTTGGTGGGGGACTGACACCCCATGAGCAGAATAATGAGCAGATTCTCTGTAAGTTTTTATTATAATGTACTTCTTTTATAAAGAGTCCCCCTTACTTCTGTAGCATGTCAGGGTGAATAGGAACAAGGTGTTCCTTTTCCAAGGATAGGGGGGCCACTCTATACCTGAAGTTACTGGAATCTTCCTAGACTTCTAGTGACCTACTTACTACCCAATACTGCACACAAGGCCATGTTCCGGCCTATCATCTCTCTCTAGAGGAGCACATTACTGTGCACTTCCCAGGTAAAGCCCCCCATACAACTTTAGATCTTTCCATACAATTTCCATTAGATCTACCAGCAAGTACTGTATGTAGTGCCGGGTCCTCCCTGATAGAATACATAGTGATTGGAAGGTTTATAAAGCTCCTCATATTACATGGTTTTGGTAGAACAAAAGTTGATTGTACAGAAATTGTATGGTAAGATTGTAAGGTGTATGGGGGCTTAAGTCTGTAAATTTGGATGTCTGCCCACACCTCCACCCAGCCTCCTGGTCCCAGGAATCTTCAGGCAGGTGAAGCCAATATGCACACTAGGAGTAACTTGGAAACAAACAAGTTTTTTGTTTATAATCCAAAGGAGTTATATACACTTATATCTTAGGTATAGTTGCAAACAGTTATTACCTCTCTCTAGCCTCACTCTGCACAGCCAAGTCCTCATGGGCTAGAACCAGGGCCGTGTCTCCCACTATGCGGGCACATCGGACCCTGGGAGTTGCGGGGATCACGCATGCATATTCGACGATCGATTTTTTCAGTAGCATCCCCACCCGGTTGACAGGGGGGTCCCTGGCAAAAATATGCATAGGGCCACCCCCAGGCTAGAAAAATGCATCACCCTTAACTGGGAAGAGGAATCTCTCCTCTACTCACATAGATGAACAAACTTCAGCTTTCAGGCAAGCCTGCCTGGACCCCATTGCCTATCCTGAAGAAGGTTTCCTTACACCACGCCACCTAATGTAAAAAGCAATTTGGAAAAGTTCCCACCACCACATATAACCTAGGGCACTCTCAAATGGGCTGGGCACAGTACATACAATAGCAATTCTAGAACATTCTATACCAGAAGCATCTAACATAACCATTTATATCCATTTACCTGGTACCCCTGTCTAGTATCAACTTCATACAGTTCCTGAAAGTACTGGGAATGTCATCATATAACCCCCCCCCCCCAATGTATTACTTATGAAAATATATTTTATTGCATGTAATAAAAAAGGAATATCATTCTCATTAGATTTATGATGAAGTATTGTAACAAGCAGGTGTCAGGTAGTGAACTAAAAACCACTTGAAGAACCAATTTAGTGAAACATGTACTTAAAGCACAACAACATGTAAGGAAGTCATAGCAGAAAGAGGCCCAGTTTGTAAAGGTTCACACCACACAGCCATTATGCCATGATGCTGGAACAGTCCAGAGCCCAAACCAAGGGCACAATAGCATACTGTCCTTTGAAGTAACCTTGGAGACTCTCCTGTAATCCACACAGCCCTGGCCATCTCCCGCTCCTGGGCAATGCTTAAGCTTTACGCCCCGGGGGGAAGAAGCCACCCAACTTTTTCCTGGCACAGTTGCAACTGCACCCGCAAGGCAAACAGCACTGTACTGGGCACAGTGCACGGGTTGTTCCGCTCAGGAGACACCCATATACTCATGTATACTAAATCCAGATTGCGGGAATACCAGGGATAGACTAACACGCTGCCTTCCTCCTCTCTACCTAGATCACAGAGCGTCCATTTCCAGCAGGAAGGGTTTTAATGGCCTCTATGCTGGCCTCCCCCTCTAATGTTGGGAGGACAAACTGCAGCTTCTGAACTTAACTCTCCCCCTTCAATAATGGGCGTCTCTTTTCCGGTTAGTGCCCTGGGAGAGGTCCCCACTACAGTATCACCTCATTGGCCATTAACATTCTGACAGAAAATCTGAACTATAACAATAAAATCCTCTCACCATTAGAGAGATGAGATATCTGAGATAGATGTTTGTTTATGACAGTGAATTGTAGTCCTCCCATCCATTATAGAGGGTGATGGTGTCCACTTTGTGGGTGGACTGTGTTTTATGTGGTTTTAGATGTGAGCTTTGTTTGTTTTGTAAGCTTTTAAAATGTTTGTGAGTGAGTACATTTGAATACTTTGTGGGTGGACACATAATTTAAGATGGTCAATTCTGTTTGTTTTATGGTGATTGACTATGGAATGACTCAGATTGTTGGTTTCACATTTTTTATGGTTGAGGTTTGAAAAAATGAAAAATGTAATTCAAACCCCCCCAAAAAAGGACTACGGACAAAATGTTCTTTGGCATTCAAATGTTTAATGTTTCATTATATTTATTTGTTGTTGTATTGTGTATTTTGGAGTGTGGTGTGTGTGGTGTGTACAATCCCATGTCTTCTGGACAACTTCTTTATCACAGGAAGGGAAAGAATTTTACAAATGGAGCTTCTGTTGGCAATAAAACTTAACAGGAGTCCCAATTCTTCCCCCACTTTATCCAAAACTGTTTAAATAAATATTCTATGAAGTCAACTTGACATACACCTTTGTATCACACACTCCTCCTTGCCAATTATTTTTATTGGTCTTCTATTAGGATTCATTGAAAATAAACAAACGGAAGGCATGGAATGCATGGCAAAATACCTCATCCTGTTTGTATTTCTGAGGGACAGAATAACTATATAACTAGTAAAATTATACAGTATATCTCATAAGTAAGTACACCCATGACATTGTAGTAAATCGTTTAGTACACCAATGACATTGTAGTAAATTGTTTAGTTCACCCATGACATTGTAGTAAATTGTTTAGAATATCTTTTCATGAGATTACACTGGAGATATGACACTTTGATACAATGTAAAGTAGTCAATGTAACACTTGTATACCAGTGTAAATTTGCATCCCCTCTGAAAATAGCCCAACAAAAGGGTGGTGGAGGAGGGCAAGGTATCAAACATCCACCAGCTCAATGATGTCATCATGGAAGAGTGGAAGGACAGTCAAGTTGCAACCTGTGATGCTCTAGTGAACTCCATGCCCAAGAGAGTTAGGGCAGTGCTTAAAAAATGGTCACATTGCCACAAAAAATATTGACACTTTGAGCACAATTTGGAACTTTTTCAGTTAGGTGTGTACTCACTATTGCTGTTGGATGTTTAGACTTTAACCTCCTGGATGGTTCACCCGAACTCAGTTCGGGTGCAGTTTGATCGCTGATTAAACTGCGCCCATGCCAGGAGCGGGCACAATTGGCGCCTCTCCGTGTGCCTGCGGTTCTGTAGGACAGCTGCAGACACACTGAACCTTTCCGACCCCGTGTCTTCGGCGTCATCTTTGACGCCGAAGGGGGTGGGGGGGGGGGGCGGTGCCATAGACCTCCATGTTAATAGACCTCCATGTTAATGGAGGGGGCGCCGCTCTTCTTCCCACACACCACCGGCGTCTATTTGACACCGGCGGTGTGTAGACGACTGGGCAGACAGCCGGCAATCACGACGGAGTACAGTGTACTCCGCCGTGATTGTGGGGGAAACGGCTTTTCGTGCCATTAAAAATGGTGCTTAAAGCCGTAACGCCCAGAGGGTTAATGGCTGTGTAATTAGATATTTAAGGGGACATCAAATTTACACTGTTGTACAAGCTGTACACTGACTTCTTTACATTCAAAAGTGTAAAGTATACTTTACATCAAAGTATCATATATTCAGTGTTATCCAATAAAAAGACATAATGAACTATTTACCATAATTTGAGGGGTGTACTCACTTGTTTTGTTTGTTTACTGTATATACATAAAACACTGCAAAATGAGTCATTGACCCAAAACCAGAATAAAGGATGGGGGTTCTTACTTGTTTTGTCACTAGACTAATCATTTCAACTTGAATATATTTATTACATCTATATTTTGTTACATGAAGAGACCAACCTTGTAGGAAGACCACCAGTGGGTGTAGTCCTCTAGGATTTGGTGGTGGCAGCCATATTAGACTTAGATATTAGACAAGCAACTAAAGTGCCACTCAAAGCCATTTTCCTTCCCTTCTACAACAACTGCCAAATAAAAGGTTATGTAGAGAGGAGAAGGAATAGGCCCAGGTGGTTGGCCAACACAAAGAGTAACTAGACACTCCCAGAAGATGGTGTGCAAAGGTGGGGGGGGGGGGCTGCTAATTAGTTTCAATCATGGTCAAATTCTTAAGCCACCCATACACCTTTAGATCACTCCATACAATTTCCTTTAGATCTACCAACAGCTATGTAGTATAGTGGCCTCCCTGATAGAATACATAGTGATTGGGAGGTTTAACTATAAACTTTAGCAAGTTACTACTGCCTCTGCAAGATGTAGAACTATACTAATGCTGAATAAATTCAGATCATTTGAGATTTTAATCATTAGGAAAATAATTCCATAAAAACAAACTTAAACTCTTATAAAATAATGTCAGCTAGTTTTCAGTCACTTTCTCCCACTCTCGTCCTAGTAGATGCCTGTGGGTGAAAGTGATAAAATATTGTTTCCGCTCTTGAAAAATCCCCTGCATTGAGGATATGTAGAACATCTGAAGAGGCTTTTTAAAGTAGTTCACACTTTATATGAAGTTTATTCTTTATATAAACCTCCTGTTGTTCTTCTCATGGGTGAATACTGTAGGAAAATTGGGTCAAATATGTGTAAATATATACATGAAAGCATAAGATATATATAAAGAGATTGCGTAATTTTTTTTAAATGTCACATCTATTGCACATTTTAAGGAAAAATAAAAATAACATGTATGTCGATGATGATGATGGTGGAAGAAACAAATCTATTCTATTAACTTCCTTGGTGTTTGGCCTGAGTTAACTCAGGAAGAATACAGATTCCTTTAACAGTTACCTGCTCATGTAAGGAGATGTGGAAAGTCCCTATTTGTTTACTTGTACCTGAAAGGCCTTTGGCACAGCACAGCCAGTTCCTCATCTTCCACGTAGTCATCTATAAGAATAAAACATTTCTGGATCCTTTCCAAAAGTGTAAATGTAAAACCATTCCAGGAGCTATGTAGAGGAGATCCGGCCAGAGTCTGGGCAAGTTGGATTTCCATTAGGCTCTTGGGATCAAGGTCTGTTTGTCAACAGATTTTCAATAACCTCAGCTTCCAGTGAAACCTGAGAGGGCTGGAAGAAAACATGTCAGGGCTTGGGAGCAAAACCTCTGACCAGAAATAACAGGGGAGAGTGCACAGCATTCATATCTAGTCAAGCCGCAAAGATATATTCAGCCATAGGACTCACCCTTGTAAACCGATCTCTTTCCAGTGGCATGCCGAAGTCAGGATGAGTTAAGTTCAAAACATCGTAGGCCCATTTGTCAAAGGAAGAATGTCTGTGCTACTCACACACCCAGTTATAAGGTTCATTTAAAGTAGAACTATGAGTAAAATGAACTATGACTTATATGATGCTTTTCTCCAGCCTTAACCAGTCGGCTCTATTCAAATATCTGTTATTTTTTCTCTTCAAGCTGACAATGCTGCTGTACCAGAAGGGCTGTAGATACAATGGAGTTCCTTCTACAGGCTTACATTTAGTGTTTCCAAAATACAGAATACAGTCACAACTAACTTGCATTTCTATTTCCTCATCTATGTTTTACCTGTAAAGCCTTCCCAATACTTTCCACCTGAAATAAAGTATTGCAGACCATTTCCCTTCCACCTAGACAGGAACTAAGTTTAAAAAAGTTAATTGACATCTCACTAATATCCAACCTCAAGAAGGTCCTTCTGAGACAAAGGCCATACCCTAACAGTATCAGGTTTATGGTCTTTCTAATACAGGGTTTAATAAACCTGTAATTTTGCAAGTCTTTGGTGTGTGAGAGGAAACAGGGAGCACATGCAAACTCCTTGCAGATAGTGCCCAGACCAAGATTCAAACCTAGGACACTAGCACTCCAAGGCCAGAGTGCTATTTCCTGAGCCACCATGCTGCCCTCCCAACTGATGACTTACAATGACTGGTTTAAATTACTTGTAACTGATTAATTAACAGACGTTTGGCCTAGTCTCCACTGTGTTCCCTGTTTGACATGCATCATTGCCACACATTGACATTGACATGGGGGGGGTAGATGCATTTACATATGTGGTGTATTTTCCACACTGTTGTGTTGTGTTTTGTTTATCTTTTTTGTCTGTTTTTACTATTTTGTTTGTCGGTTTGGATTTCTATGCAAAAAAATCAATACAAAATATAAAAAAAAGAAATGCTTATTTATTCCAATGAGCAGATATAGATCCTAGAGACTGCCTGTTGTCGCCATGAGGATGTGCCCACAGTGTCATGATCACACCACTGCATCATGCCCAAGGCAATATGTTGACACCTCTAGGCATTATGTGCTCTCAGTACAGAGAACAAGTGGAGGGGAGCATCTATTCACCAAGATGAGAAAACGGCCAGAAAAGCAAGCTAAACGGGCCCCCCATACACTTTTAGATCACTCCATACAATTTATTTTAGATCGTCTAACAACTATGTAGTGC
>CM070035.1:157588089-157604490 GCA_036250615.1 Ptychadena robeensis | reverse complement strand
CCTCATATTACATGGTTTTGGTAGAAGAAAGGTTAATTGTACAAAGATTGTAATTGGAAAGATTGCAATTGGGGGCCTTAAAGCTGTTCTGACGATATTTCCAACCCTGTCAATATGTGCTACCCTGCATATACTGTAGTGTGGGTGGCAAATATCGACAGGATAGTAAGTTTAAGCCTTAAACAGTGTTGAGCGTCATATCGAGTTTGCGTAATTTCGTGAATATATAAAGAAATTTTCGATTTCAATCGAAAAAAAATCGTACATATACTGTATTCTATTGCCTTCCATTGCACGTAGCTGTTCACAATGATTCACAAACCAGCTTTACAGCTTCTCTTCTTCATTCTGTGATCTTAGCTTCTTCAGGGAGGGTAATTATATAGTCAGACCAATGTTCTATCGCTGGTATCTGCGTGCATCAAAGTAGTGCTGCTGTACCCCCAGCCAAGAACCTCCGTGTCACCGGGGTCCAACAGTGGGAGTGTCCAAACCCCCAGGTGACCACCACGAGTTTGATGGTATCCTGGCTTGTACCCCTTGGTGGGTTTAGGTAGGAGTGTCTGCCCTTCCCCTACCATCTAGGGGTCCACTCTACTCCCCAATCGAGATGGTCAAATTGTTTTTTTTTAATTCATCCTTTTCAATGATTTTGAGTTAATTGCAAAGCCCCTGGACATAGTTTCATCACCAAACTTGCTGAAGATGTAGAGAAGGGTTGGGGGTACACTACAAAAAAAGTATGTCTCTAACACAAATAGTTTTTGCACAAATTAAGTTCAAAGGCAAGACAAACTTTTGAAAATTGGAATTTCTAATTTGACTTTGAACTTAATTTATAAAACTACATGTGCTAGAGCAATTTGTTTTTCAAATGTTCCCACAGTCCTTCTCTACATCTCCAGCAATTGTGGTGATGATACCGTTTTCAGAGGCTTTGCAATTAGGTCACAAAAATTCGACTATCTCTTCTCCCCAATGAAGTGCTCATGTGTTCCCCTCTTAGGAAGGAACAAGAGCCCAAATGGAACTGACCTCCTCTGGTGGTGGCAGGTCCTCTCGTCCCAGGTGGCCAGGGTCCTGTCGAATGTAGCCTTATGTTCTTCTTTGCTTCCGGCGCCGCCATCCTTCTCTTCCTGATTTACCCTAGGAGCTATCATTCCTCCAGTCTCAGCTCTGCTCCTCCAGTGATTGTTACAAACTGGAGGGAAGGAGCAGAGACTAGAGGAAGGAACCTGTGATGCCACGGTAGACCGCTGGGTGCAAGGGGACTTGGAAAGGTGACGTCTACCTTTCCCTGGAGGATGTCACTGCAGGGGCGAAACATCGCCAGATTTACATCTTTTTTTACCTTCCAGGTGCGTTTTTCTTTTTTTTCTACACAGGGTCGGCGACAGAGCGCCAGGAGCGTGCGGGCATGGGCAGCCAATCAGGGGGGCATGCCTACATGCTACAAGCCAACCTGACTAGGCGGGCCTGGCCCCCCATGGCCCACCAATAGTGCCGGCGCTGAACCTACACACTGCCCTATTATTGGCACTTATGGTGCTCATAATAGAAATTGTAAGAGCAGATGATTAGTCCACTCCATTACTAAGCAATGTCGTATGGTTCAGTTGGGTCATAGTCTTGTTGGACAGGGAAACACAGGAAGCTAATAATGTTCATATGGTCAAATATATAAAAAAAAATTATTAAAATAGATAATTTGATGAAATTGCAGTTATTTATAGACATAAAAAGTTACGCTACATTGGTTGCTTTATACTTCCACTTCAACAAAGGCTGCATAGCATTTCCTAATAGCATTACCTAATGGTGACAGTTAACCTTGCCTACATAATGGGTGTTGAAATGGTCAAATGTAGTCAAAACATTGCCTGAGTGTTGTCATCGGTTGTCATCTCAAGTTTTCTCAGGTAAAGGTCTATTGCATGAGAACACATAGGGAAGCACGTTATCACATTGTACTTCCCGCAATGGCTGCTTTGGCCTAAACTGAAAGGAGAAATGAGACATAATCATCCTGATCAGCACACTATTTGAAAACCATGGTTCCCCATGGGGACTGTGTTAAACCATACAAGTGTAATATTGGTAATATCGTCCACTTGTACCCTCCACCAGAAGCCCATGTCACATGTTGAGCACAATTTGGAGAATGGAACATATTTGTCACCATAAAGCAGCAAGTGCCTGGACAAGACCCTAAATAGCTGGATTTCTATTTTAGTTATTGGGTTACATACATTAGGGAAGAAAGTCTCTTTAGTTTTCTGGATCAGTAACTGACATAATTGTCAGTCAGTGGTTCCCAACCTTTTTTCCTTAAGGCCCCCCTTGCCTGTGCCCAAGCCAGGCCCCTCTACTCCAGAAAATACATTTTATTGCCCTGGGGTAATGTCTACTACCTCCTACCATGCACACAACCCATACTTATACCTTCAGCAATTGTGGGAATGATACCATGTTCAGGGGCTTTGCAATTAACCTCTCCAGGGATCTGCCCGTACCATGCCATTTTAAATGTGGTATGGGCGATCGCAGCTTCTGCTTAAAACTCCTGCCCGCCCCTGTCCACATCACATCAATTTTGCTGGCCATGTGGGCTGGGAGACCAACGCCCCTCCATTAACATGGAGGTCTAAGGTGCTGCCCCGCCCCTTCAGCATAATCGATGAAGCCGAAGGGGCGGTGCTGGAATTGCTGCAGGGTATATCGAGTTCTCCCTATATCCGCTCCTCTAGAGTTTAGGACAAACCAAAACAGCGGACGAACTGGGTTAGTATCAAGCGCTAGGGAGCTTACTCTTGCAAACTCAGGTAGTGACACTTTCTAAATTAAATCCCACCATCTTTAGTAGACATTTGTGATATGTCCACAAGATGGCGCTGACAATGGTTTACATTTCACCAGATCCACTTTCAATATTTTTTAACCCAATCTGGACTTACATAGAGATAGGGAGGGGCAAGCACAGAGCTGAGAACAAGGTGTCACCCCGATCCAATGCCACTGATGGTGCACCCTCCCTGTGTTCTCTAGTGCCCCCTAAGGAGGGGGTGCAGAACCCACATTGGAAATGACTGGTCTACATTATAGGTGCCTTTTTTTAAAGGGGTCGTTGGATGTTCCTTTAAAGCAGTGGTCCCCAAACTTTTCCTTGCAGGGCCCGCCTTTTCTATTTAGGGACACTATTGAGCCCCCCTACCTATTCAAACACAGGTTAAGAACGCGGGCCTGCGCCCCCCTGGAGTACCTTTGCACCCCCCAGGGGGGCCCGCCCTCCAGTTTGGGAACCACGGCTTTAAGGCCACATGATCGGGATCTCACTAGTTATACTTTTTTACAGAATATAATTCATAACGAGCGGGGATCCTATACTAGATGGGTTTTTTGTCGCTAAAGTAAAAATCTTTATATGTTTCTTTTTTATAATACACTGTTAGGAGGAACGATTATGATTAATAATAATGAATATATTTAAAAAAAGCTCATAAAAATGGGATAAAAAATGTGTGGACTTAATTATCTTCCCCATAAATCACCTGTCCTTCATTACTCACATCTCCAAGAAGCGGGTACAGTTTATCACTGAAGAATATCTCAGTCACTGTGCAGGAGTTAAGTAGACAATTGATTTACTGTATGAAGAGTTATATAAAACCAGTCTAACTAACTCTCCAGGAAGTCTGGAAAAAAAAATGAGTCACGTTTTTGTTATGTCATCTGTTTCCTGGAGGACAAAGTTTCCTTCCCACGCTTAGTGCTAAGACAAGCAGCAAGGATGTCAATGACTTATATATTCTATATCATACCAGGTATAATGTATGATGGGTGACTCTTTCTTATTTGACAAGATAAACCAATTTAAATGGACAGGTTCACTTAAGGCGGATGTATACTCAAAAACTAAAAAAATATATATAGAAAATGAAAGTTTGACTTACCTCTAAGCTGGTATGATGGTGGCATAGTGCTCCACAATCCCCAAAAGATATACTTACCTCCTGTTGCATGGAATTGTATGAACGATTTCATATTTATTTGGCAGGCTTCCAGGGGTTAACTCCGGGTGCAATATCACGAGTGACCACTGGGGGCGTTTAATGGTTTTCTATGGGATAATACGTTCCATTCAGTTAAATGCAGAGCCGAGTTTAGAGATTTACCTGTCTATCTCTGCACTGATTTCCGGCTGTGCAGTGGCAGAGTGAAGGGGCTGCAAGGCATATTCTTAACCTACTGGGCGTCACACAAGCCGCTGACCAGGCAATCACGGCAGAGTACACTATACTCCAACATGATTTTGTGCCCTACACAATTAGATGCTGGCAATGTGCGCAGGGAAAAGCGACTCCCCCTCCATTAACATGCTCTATGCCGTAACCCCCCCCCCCCCACTCCTTGAGCCTGCAGCTATGCAGAAACACTGCAGGCGGACGGAGAACTGATGATTATGCATGATCGCTGCACTGACACAGTTTGATCCATGATCAATCTGCGCCCATACTGGCTTCGGGCGTACATTACTCCATACAGTTATATTACATTACTCCATACAGGTAACTTTTTTTTTCATGCATTCCCCCCTATTATGGGCACTTCCAGTAATTTAGAATTCTTATAGGATGGAAAGGATTGTTTGTCCAAATGACACAACCTTTATAAGTTTACCTACACATTCAGTCTATGTACATCCAATCAGTCTTGTATGATTGGTCAGTTGCCATATCAGAGGGGCGAGCACAGAGCTGAGATCAGGGTGTCATCCCGATCCGATGCCACTGATGGTTAGCCCCCCCTGCAATCTTTAGTTCCCCCAGATTGGGAACCACTGGTCTTCATTATAGGTGCCTTCTTTCAAAGGGGTCTTTGGAGCTTCCTTTAAGGCAGTGGTTCCTAAACCCCTTTTCTATTTAGGAACATTATCGAGCCCCTATTCCCTATTCCTAGTCCCTATTTAAACACATGTTAAGAACGAGGGCCTGCGCCCCCTGGAATACCTGCACTCCCCAGTTTGGGAACCACTGCTTTAAGGCCACATTATCGGGATCTCACTAGTTATACTTTTTTACAGAATATAATTTATAACAAGCGTGGATCCTAGATGGGTTTTTACTTGAGTCAAGATCTTTATATGTTTCTTTTATAAGTTTACCTACACATTCAGTCTATGTACATCCAATAAGTCTTGTATGATTGGTCAGTTGCCATATCAGATCTGATCATTTTCTCAGAAATCCAATTACACATAAATATTTATCTGTCTATACCCAGCCTAACAACAGCCTTAAATTTGACTCTTACACTGAGCCCTACAACAAGGGACTGTTTGATAACTGGTCAATTGTGCTCTAATTCATTCAAGAGCGTATCCCAACCATTAAAATTTATATAATGGTTGGGATACACTATCAAATGAATGAGAGCACAATTGACTGGTCGTGTTGCCTCCGCAATCAAAAACAAAAATATCCTTTATTTTCAGATTGAATTTCTGTACAAGCCTGAGGAAGACCTCCGGGCAAAATATGTTGCACAAAGTACAGGTAACCACAATGAAGGTGTAATGTTTTTTTAACTTTGGATTCAGTGTGTTATTTCTCAATAAAGAATTTATAAAGACATAAATACTCGCACTGCTTGACGAGTCCAACTTCCATTAGAAGTCCCACGGAGGGAACTTTAAACCATTTTTGCCAATGAACTTTTGGCATGGGAATGGTGGACTTGTTGTATAACCTGGTGTCCGGGTACTTCCTAGTTTATATAATAGCTTTTTTGGCACAGATGAAAACTAAAATAATCAAATATGTGGAATCTAGAGCTCCTCCTGGTGGCCGAGTAGAAGACTGCATCATAATAATAGGCAAAAATGTATATTTATATATATAAAAAATATATAATATATATATATATATATTCTCAATTCTGACTCTAAAAATAAGAGAAAGAACATTTTTACAAAGCCTCTTTCAATTTAACTAAACAGGCACTTAACTATTCAACACAAGTGTTAAAAAGAATGCATTCATTACCATATAAAAAGGCTTGTAGAATGAATGATTAATAGTCACTTGATGACTGCTGTAATGATGACACTTTCTGGGTATTTAAATCAATAGGGAGATTATTGTGACTAATGACGTATTGAGGTTTTATTGGTATAACAAAGAGATAAACAGAATTCAGTTGCTTATCGTTGGGTAGACTCCCAGCATTGTCAAAGATCTGTGCTCAGTCAACTAAACTCCTCTCTCCCTATGAATGGCATTACCAGAGACACAAATCAATCACAACCTGTCAGTGTTTATCTACTTTACAGCCTCGGAATACCATTTGTTTAGGGGTTTTGTGAAAACAAAATGGTACTGGCTATTTTACTGTTAACAAACGCCTTACAAAAGGCCTATCTAATAGGAGCTATTGTTCCGAGGGGGATTCATTCACTTTTTTAGGACCCTAATGGCAAACTGCAAATTGAACTGTCCCATTTGTAGCAGTTAATTGTTACATTTCTTAGGAAAACAAAGGCAATAAATACAAGTCAACAGGCGAGTGATGACTTTTACATTACCTCTGTTATATCTGTAAAGGGATCTATAGGCTTGGGTGGTTAATGTGAGATTGCCCATGGATACTGCAAGCTGGATTCTCTTGTCCTTGGGGTATTTTTGACACCATGAACTAATTTTTTTCTTTTTTTTCAAAGCTACGTGGATTAAAGCCCCCCATAGACGGGCAGACTCCCGGCCATAGTTGTAGCAACCTGCGTGCGCGCTCCCGCCGATCACATCAAGGTTGGTCTGCCGCAACTATGTGGGAGCCCACCTTGAATTATGAATTATTATAAGCCGGACACACGGATCCGACATGCCGTTTTTTTCTCTCTACAATTGCGAGGCAGAACAGCTGCAGCTTGTAAACAGGGAGGGGGAGTCTCCTCCCCCTCCCTGTTAATTGGCTGGTCGGACGGGAGTCCTGTGTGTTAGTGGAAGACACAGGATTCCTGTCCGACATGTAGCAGACTGATTACAGCGTGATGACGTCACCACGCTGTAATCAGTCTGCTATAGATCGAGGTGTCTATGGCAGACTTAAGAACATTGTCACTTGTTTACCTGCAAACACAGGCTAGATCAGTGGTGGGCAACTGAGTAGATGTGGAGGTCCACTAGTGCATACCATTTTCAATCTATACTGACTTGTATAAACATTTTTTAAAACAAAATGTCAGTAGGTATAGCTAGAAGACATTATTTTTAATAAAAAAATGCCAAAACTTGTTTTAAATCATGCTTTAAGCTATAGGTAACATTGTAGTATGGTGATGTACATTTTGAATCTGAGGTTATGTGCCGGAATGTATATTATACAATCAAACCCCCATTAGTAGGTCGGATAGTGGGAGCATAGGCACTCACCTGTCCACCAATCCCCTGCCAACACATCTTTGATTGGAATCTTCTTAGAACAGGATGAGCAGGCGAGACGAGACTCACTCGGGCATCATCTGAGTTACTGATTGGCTTTCACATAAGCCTATCAATGTACACAGACGGAGCCTAAGTGAATCACTCCCCTCTCCTCCTCTTCTCACTCAAAGAAGATCCCAGGTGAGCACACGACAGCGGAGTTCCTATGCCCTATGCATTAACAGTTAGGGTTCGGGGCTGCAAATGGAGGACTGAGGGGTGGCACTGAAGAACACCCAAAGGGCTGCATGTGGCCCCTGGGCCACAGGTCGGGCACCTGGGGGCTAGATAGTGTTGATCGCAAATACAGTAATCATGAATTTGTATTCTGAATATCGTCACTTCGAGAAATCATGAAGATCTCAAATTTTGTGTTATATCTTCGTAATCGCTAGTGTTGAGCTTGAATATTTGAATTGGGAATATATTCGATGACTATTGTCTATTGGAGAATTAGCAAATTCCAAGTGAAATTATGCATTGGGAAGCTTATGGCCATGCATTGGCATTAATTATTAACAATGTGAAAATAAATACCACATGTGATAATTTGTGATCACATAATCATGATATGTTTTCGCAATGCATGGCCATACACTCGCATTGTGAATATTCGTGAATATCTAATTGAATATTACTGGAATTATTCACAAAATATCGCAAATTTGAATATTGCCTATGTCGCTCATCACTAGTAATCGTGAAAAATTCAAGGTTTCTACAACAGTGCCCAGAACAATGTCCCACCCCGCTTGTGCTGATAATGTGCGGGGTGGGACAGGGGTTGACAGGTCTGGTTCACTGTGAACAATCGAATCGATAGTTGATCAGGAAGAAATCGACCCGTGTGTATGGGGACCTTTATGTAGACCAGAAATGACATGCTGAGAGGGGACACATACAGGGAACATTTTATGTCATCTGATTGTTTAATATTCTTTTGAATCACAGATCTAGAACAATATATTTAGAGGAGATCTACATTTGTGGGCACGTAGGCACTGCACAGGCCCAACCGGCAATACTGACCACAGTAAGGATTTTCAGTTGAAGCACCTGGGATGCTTGAGAGGGACTAAAATGATATCACATTCAGTACAAACAGTTTATGCGTAACCTGATCATAATCCATTATATGAAAACCCAGCTCTTCTGCCATCAGATAACATTTTTTAATTACATGGCACATGAATAAATTCCTCTTTTTCCTCATCATTTACTTTACAACAATATTATCCATCAAAAAAGGGAAGCTGTCTCCTCTCGCATAAAAGGCCATTGAAATGGATTCATATCTGAGATAATGAGAACTTGGCGTCTACCTAAGGCAGTCATGTATTAAAGGGGGGACTTCCAAAATTATCCATGTCACATCTTTGAAGAGAAAAGAAGACAGAGTTCAGCCTTAGTTTATACCATGTTTCCCGCAAATAAGACACTGTTATATAATTGTTTTGCTCTCAAAGATGCCCTATGTCTTATTTTTAGAGGATGTCTAATTTTTCCATGAAGAAGAATATGGAACTGGGTATCAGGGTGGGGGGATCACTTAAAATGACACAGGGGGGATCAGAGGGGGGAATCAAAATGGCACAGGAGAGTCAAAGGGGGGATTACCATTTAAGTAACCCCTTCTAAACCTCCTGTGCCATTTTGATTGCCCCCTCTGATCCCCCCTGTCCAGAGTACCGTATCTTCAGGGGCCTTATTTTCTGGGGGATGCCTTATTTTCAGAGGATGCATTATTTTCTGGGAAATAGGGTAGTACTAAAATCTTTCTTTAAATATATACAATATATCATATACAAATAAATGTATACAAAAATGTTAATTTTTCAGAAAATATCAAATACCGTGCAATGCCTTGCGGACAGTTGGGCCATCACACATTGATCACACATTGACAATATTCATAAAGTTTTTCTTCTATCCTACTTGAATTTATATAACTTTATTATTTATAATAATATCAAATTATAAGCTCATATTATTGTTAGTGGTGAGCAGCATAGGTAATATTCAAATTCACGACATTTGCTGAATTGTTCTCCAAAATGTCAAAAATTCAAAAATTGGACATCTCCTGTCATTTACTTGTTGTGAATATCAGCACTTGTACATGCGAATATTGTCATCGCAATGTCATATGGACATCTAGTGGCAGAATGTGAAATAGCAGCTGCAGTGTTCTCACCACATTAGACAAGACTTAGAAGAAATGCATCTTTTTTTTTGCATAAGCACGCAGTGATCGATGTGTGTATGGCTACCAATAATCAGCTTTTAAAAAAATGGTCTTATCACAAGATTGCATCAACATTAGAATTCTATGGCAGACGTGGTCAAACTTTTTGACTGATGGGTCACAATGGGTTCTTCTATTTGACAGAATGGAGTTTTGCACAGTACGCACCACATGTGTTCGCAGACGCTCTACTTTAATGATTTCCATACAAGGCGAAACGCGTGTGCTGCTTGTGAAAAATATGTGCAGCAGTGTTGCATACTGTACCGCATAACACAGCACTAGCAAGTGCGACTGGAAGAACTTAGGGTAAGGTTTGGTGGAGGTAAGTGTTAAGGTGCCCATACACGCATAGATATGGGCTAGATCGATGTGCGCACTCACAGCTGCTCACAGCCATCTATCTGGCCCATATCTAATGTGGCCATCCCTGTTTTCGAGTGGGATTAATCAAAAACTGCGTGTTCCCATCCAAAGCAGAAGTTCTGTGGCTTCTCCTCGCACAGTCTCTGTCGGCTCTCCCTAGCTGAGCGCTGCAGACAGTCAGTGAGAGCCAACAGTGAGCTGACAGTCAGTGAGAGCCCCCGTGACACTGGAGCACACGGTTGTACCTGGTCCACATCTAACAGGAATTGATGTGCAAAGTGGTGCCAAGTGGTGATTCCTGTTCGATTGACCTATGATCAATCACAGCATAGTGACATCATCATGCTGTGATTGAACGCAGGTCGATTGCCTCTACCTAATCTTTCTATGGAAACCTGTCTAACTCACACTGTTGTGGTCACCTCCACTCGTTCAAAGCATGTACAACCTTTTAATCCAGCTTAATGCTGGGCATACACATACCGAGTGGGTCAGACCGACCTACTCCGATGTGTGCCGAGATGCTAACGTGATGACGTCATATTCAGTCGGCTGGGCACCCTTTGTGTGCCGGTCATAAGCTGCAATGAAGTCTCCATTGCAGCTTATGGCATCGGCTTGCCTCTGCTTGCATCGGCCAGAGAAGATCGGACATGTGGGCACATGCCGATTAGCGGCCGATTTTTAACCTGACCGACGGCGCGAGCGCGCACGCCCGTCGGTCAGATAAAAAATCGACCGCTTATCGGCATGTGTATGCCTAGCATTAGCTAAATAGGCCAAATGTGGCCCATGGGGCCTTAAGCCTCCCATAAACGTCTAGATTTTCTGTTCAATCAACTTAAAAAGATCAATTTTTTGGGGTCAGGGAAATTGGTGATTGATTGTATGTTTGTCAACTGTAGTATTAGATTTTTGATCAACTTTTTTTAGGATCAACTGAAAGTGTAAAGCATTTCAATACAAACAATTAAAATTTTCCAGCACGTCCAATCCTTTTTCAATAAATATTTTCCCCAATTTAAATTGTTTTAGGTTGATCTTACCAAGTGGACTGCCATAGATTTTCAATCAATCAACCAAAAAAATTGATTAAAATAAGTTGATTGGATGAAAAATCTAGACGTGTATGGGTGCCTTTAGTTTGCCCATGACTGGTCTATTTAGGACATCAGAGTGGGAAATACAAATGTCTCCCGCCATCCCCTTACCTACCATGCTAGAAAATGTTGGCATCATGATTTACCGCCGTTCATAAAGAACCACTGCTAGGGGGTTACAACATCACTGGTGCTGCTGGGAGATGGAAGTAACTGCTAAACATTCCTTAAGACCAGAAATTTAAGGTAGAATAGTGACCTTGACCAAGACAATTTAAATGATTTTTTTAATACCTGCTTCCATGGAGCTAAAGAACGGACTCAACTTTAATGAATGATAGGATTGTCTACCGCCTGGAGTTCAGCTTTAATCTGTTTGCATGGCGTTACCGTCAAGGCTGAAGCCAGTTTGAGGTTGGTTTTCTTCCAAGTAGCAACAAGTCTAAATGGCTGATTCATTCCAGAAGATCACTGGATCATGGAAGGTAGAGAGGTCAGGCGGCTCATGATTCATTCATCCAATGAGAGGGAGATGAAATCAGAGCACACTGAATTATTAGGTAATTCTGGAGATGTCATGCATGGGTGCAGTACAGTCTTTGCAGAGTACATTTATCTATCACTGGAGGATTACTGGTGAACACAAACTTTTGGGCTAAAAGTCTTCCAGGCACGCTGTCAAGATAAATAAAAGTCTGTACGTCTGGAAGATTATTCTGTCCTTGTATCTAATGCGCGTCCTGCGAAAGTGCTTGCTGACAAAAGAGAAAAAAAAACCTCAAATCCTGATCACCACTTCTAATGGTTCTCTTCCAGCTCGTGTTCCTGTTGCCAGTGCCCATGTTTAATGATGATGACGACTAAACTGGTAATGCTGAAAAATCCAGAAACATCTGTATTCAGTTTCAAATAAATAGAAAATATCAAGTATGTATATGCTATTAATCAAATGTTCTGGATTTCCATTTGGTTGGCAGGGTAGATTCTGAAATAGGTAATCATTTTAGTAATCCTGACTATGATGCCCCGAGGCCTGGAGCTGATACAAGGGAGGGGACAGCCCCCAGGGCAGTGCTCAGTGGGAAAGGTCCTGTTGGGGTTTGAACCCATGACCGGCTACACCCCGGGCGGTGGCTCTGCCAGCCTAGCTAATTACCATGATCCTTGACACCTGCTACTTCCCCTATAAAGCCCAACCGTCTGCAACCTTCCCTTGCTGATTATTGTTGCTCTTGAGCCTTGTTCATGCTGCATCTCCTCCACTCCTCTGCTACAACTGATTTACTGCTGCTGACCTCTGAACTGCCCTCAACTACTCTTTAGTACTGCCTTATCCCTGACTGCTGTCTACTTTAACTGCTGCCAACCTGGATTGTCTGAGTACACTTATTGCTGCCTGCCTGGACCTACTGCCTGTTGCCTAACCTCGCCTTTGATCTATCCAGCTACCTGCTGCGTCCTGCGGTCCTTGCCACTGGGCTTCTCTCCACTCTCCAGCCTCAGTATCCTCAGACTCAGGTGAGCCTATGGACCTAACAGGTCCTGAAGGAGTCTAAATAACTGGGCACGCTGTCCACTCCGAGGCCTTACTCCCACAACAGATCAGTGCCGGCAGCCAGCGAGAGCAATAGCATGCAGCCCCAATTACAGAGTGCCCCAACCGTTCCCGCCACGCACACATGCCAGCGTTCCAGTAGGGTGAATTTCAGCCCCTGTCACCTGGACCATGGAAGAGTGCTGGTAGATTTATTGCCTGTGCAGAGGTCACACCAGTCATCCACATCCATTTCAGGGACATGCAAGTACCGGACTTGTTACCCTCAGCCATAAATGGTTTGGGCTCACATTAGAACCTTTCGGTCCCTTCCCTCTTGAAGTCTTGATTTAAATTTGTTTAGGGTTCATTCATTTATGAGACCCTGTTAGGTTTTAATGTTGAATGTTGAAATAATGTTGAAAAAAGTTTCTTATTGGAGCAGAAGCTGGCACTTATCATTAGTTGATTCTTGAACCATACTGACTATTCCACAGGATGCTTACCTGCTCCATAGCCATGGGGACTAAGAGGTCAGAGCACGTCTTGGCAGTACATCGAGGCTGCTGTCAGGAGGCAGCGTGCAGGACAGTGAACCCAGTTGTGAAGCCGATATAGCAACAACAGCAGCGGGCATGGCACCTACCAGTCAGCGCAAGGCTATGCAAAGCTGAAAAACGTCAGGGCTGCTGTAACTTCTATCTGTAATAGTTTAGACCAGTGGTTCCCAAACTGAGGGGCGGGCCTACCTGGGGGGGCATGAAGGCATTCCAGGGGGGCGCTGGTCCTCATTCTTAACCTGCGTTTGAGTAGGGAGGGGGGCACAATAATGTTCCTAAATAGAAAGGGGAGCCCTGCAAGGAAAGTTTGGGAACCACTGGTTTAGACAGAGGACAAAAAGAAAGTAGAAAGCAAAGCAGGTTCACCAAGAGAAGCATACATACCATGGGTCATAAATGTAAAAAAGCCTTAGCCTGCTAACACAGTGCAATTGTTTTAATATCACCGGAACATGGTTGTGAAGAAGTTCCATATTTTTAGCAAGTAGTCAGTAAGTCCGCATGGAATGAGATGCTGACATGGGAGCTGTGTAATTTGTTGGGAGACACAGTTTATTATAATCCACCAAAAATTCCTTAAAGTTCATAATATGCCTTTGCATGGCCGCCGCCATGGTGCTGACAACAAAATATTAGCACACAGTTTGTCTTCTACACCGAATACATTTGTACATAGAATGAGTTCCAGATCCTTGGATGGACTCTAGTGTGTGATGAAGAGACGGCGTCCAAGCTGAAACTCAGCCTGGGACTCGATCGGGTCACCAGCTGGTGAGAGGACATTGCCAAGTAAGTCAGGGGGGAGATAACAGTCCGGCGCTCTCATCTCTGTATTGTGCTGGACTCTGTGGAAGTTCAGGTGCAACATCCCTGTATGGATGAACATTGTTCTCTGGCTGTTGCATGAAGACACAGTTGAATTCTTGCTAAAGAGGCAAAAGGATCAAATAGAACTTTCTGACATCAGTACAATTTTTTTTATATCTCCTAAGAGAGTTGGGACAAAGGGAACATTGGTGTTCCCTTTATCCCAACTCTCTTTTAGGAGATATCAAAAAATTGTACTGATGTCAGAAAGTTCTATTTGATCCTTTTGCCTCTTTAGCAGGGATCTATTGGCTGGAGATTACATTGGCTGGATTACATTGGTAAGGATCCATTGGCTGGAGATTACATTGGCTGGAGTCAGCTCATAGCAGATACTTCACATTAGATACAGGGTTGTGTGTATTACGAGACAGTGGCTTTTCTCAGGTGCCATATAGGGTTAGCGTGGTATACCTTACCTTCTATCTCCAGATGGAGAGCCAATCCTTGATCTCTGCATATGTAACAAACACCAGATGGGAATATAGAATATTAGGAAGAGACCATTTAAAGAGGAAGTGTTCAAAATGTAACCCCCCTGCCGTTCCTGACGGTCCCAGCTTGTCCAGCTCTGACCTGTCAGAACAGCAGTGGACGAGCTGGGTTCGTCAGGCAGAGAACATCTGCAGCACCATCTAGTGGTTGCAATACTAATTTACCTGATAAAGTCAATTATTGAATTATCTGAAATTGTGAGTAATTCACAAAGCATCTGAACATGTTATTATATTCAGGATGTCACCAGACTCCTGTATGGACACACTTTGGGAAATTACAGGCCTACAATGTAAAACACTCTATGGTGCGCTTTTGGTACAGAAATCTGTACCCCGGCAGAGCGCTAGGGAGGTTAAATAACATTTTAGTATTTTTATGATAAGCAACCAGAAATTTTAAGTATATCCCCTTAAAAACATCCTGGTAGTTAACTCTCATTTTATTGTACCCTGTTTTTTGGACCATAAGACACACCTGACCATAAGACACACCCAGTGTTAGGAGCAGGAAAACAAGAAAATAAATATTCTAAGTGTTTAAATAAATTGGGGGGAAAATCCCCCTGCAATAGCAAACCTCAGCCACAAGATGTCACTAGTAGCACTTCACGACACATCATGTCATCTTTCTTACACATCAGGGAAGAGGGGGGCCGAGGGCGAATTTGTGTGCAGATGTCTCCCCTCTATGGCTGTGTTTGTGTGAGCTGCAGCGTGAGTGCAGCTTTCACACACAGGCAGAGATAGATGGCAGAGATGCTGGCTGGCTCTTTCATCTATTTCTCTCTCTCTGCTATTCAATGTGGTTATATCAGCAGGGCTCCGCTGAACAGGACAACATATATACTTTCAGCCCAGTGTTACCGAATAGTTTTCCAAGTTGATAACTTGCTATTATCTAAAGGAATTCCGTAATCACTGAGCAGCAGCTGTTTTCCTGCCTTCTGTGACTTTGGCCAATTTTCGGGCTTATTACAAATGAAAGACAAAAGCAAAGTCTTAAGCATCATGCAGTCAGATTTCATGTGTGATCTCCTACGCTGCAGTTACAGATTCCATTGGCGTGACATATCTACCACTTAGGAATACAACTGTTGAAATTTCCATCACATTTATACGATCCTTTAAAAACACTTATTAAAATAGTAAAACATGAACTCACTCTTACATACAAGTCCAACAATTTCTAATGGAATAACCAAGGGAGGTGATGTGGAGGAGAAGGAGAGAGACTGAGCTGATGTGGATTCTGTAGACATGAGGAACACGTAGAGTGATCTATGGTTGTTGACTGACTCCTCTGATGCTGCTTTCATTCTCTACAATTTATTATCGACACCTTAAAAAGGGAGCTCCCCTCCAGGTCCATTGTTTGTGCAGCTTCTCCATTCTCAGGACCTGGCCCTTCTCCTAGACTCATCTCCAAACCACACTATTGAAATCCTTTTCATACAGGGGACCTTATGAAAACAATATCATAAGAACAAGAATTATGTAATAATTTGCAGTTCATTTAGTATCTTCCATCTTGGATTTCTCCTTCTCTGCATGGTTGAAAACCGTTAAAGCATTGTAGTGTTAAGTAGTGTTGATGTCAGGATCCGGACCCATCCCCTCCTGCTGGGTCGGCTCCGCGCATGCGCATACATGCACGCGCTCGCCCTCGCCCGAGTTTTGAAGACCTGGAAGGGGAATGTTCCTGGGGTCCGCCCCTCCCTCCGGGGCGGCCCCAGGTGGGCATTTCCTATAAAAGC
>CM070035.1:157533771-157552604 GCA_036250615.1 Ptychadena robeensis | reverse complement strand
GCCAAGGGAGGAGGTATAGAGGGAGAAAAGAACTGGTCCAAGGACTGAACCTTGTGGGACACAACAGGAAGGGGGGTGTGAGAAGAAGAGGATTGAAGGAGGTTTGGAAAGAGCGGTCAGTCAGGTAGGAGGAGAACCAGGAAAGAGCAGAGTCACGAACACCGATAGAGCTCAAGGTCTGTAGAAGAAAAGGGTGGTCAACAGTGTCAAAAGCAGAGGAGAGATCCAACAAAAGAAGGAGGGAATAGTTGCCTTGGGCAACTATTGGTGTTGCCCAGGTATGGTTATAAGGGTTATGGGAAATGGTCAGGAATCCTGGAGTCAAGACCGGAAGAGTCTTGGTCCTCTACCTTGCTGCCTGGAGGATAGGACACTCCAGGCATGGCGGCGTGGAAGCGAGCAGACAATAAAGGTAAGTATTTATTTTTTATTTTTAGGGGTCCCTGTCCCTGGATAAAGGCTAGAAATATGAGTCATTGTTTTTTTTGGGAGTTTTCATCAACTTTAACAGGAATCACACAAGACAGACAGGCTTTCATTCTTTTGTTTTAATTTCTTTACTTAATCCCAAACAAGAGGTTTAGGATATTTCCATGCTTTAAAATTCTCTATCCTACACATTGAGGATGAACTGTTCCACAGCTCCTTAACCTCCTGGGCATTTGGTCAGAGTTAACTTCAGTTGAGTTCTGTCTATCATGAAACTCAACATGAGTTAACTGCAGGGAAACTTACTTGTCCGCCGGATTCCCCCGGCGACTCTCTGCATTAGGTGATGCGAAGGGAGCGGGGGTAGGCAGCGCCATAGACCTCTTTGTAAATGGAGGGACATTGCTTTTTCCCAGCATGATACCGGCGTCACCGTTGACGCCAGAATCGTGCAGGGCGACTCCGATTGGGCTTCAATGGTTGTGACATTTTATATGCCTCACCACGATTGACCATGGTGAGGCATATACAAATGCCCAGGAGGTTAATCTACACAGGTCAGTGGATGATAGTATCTAATTTTTTGGCTCGCTTCTTAATACATTTATTAATTTTCAATGTCTGAATCATAGGCACAGGTCTAGTTAAATTAGTCTGGTGGTGCTTCTTGAACAAGAATTACTTAAACACGTTTATGAGTTAATACTGAAAGTAGAGTATATTTTTTTAACCACAACCAAGTCAGTTTGTATAAAGCTGATGGAAAATAAATATACAGGAAATACTATTTACAAAGATGACTATCTCACTGACCAACTTGAGGCAAACAATGTGTCATAGAGCATTGTTCCTCTTGTTTAGAGGACTTCCCTATCGATTGCAGGAACGTGCCTGTAGCTGTCAGATGTTCCTGATTTTTAGGCAGTGACAGATTTTTCAGAATATAGAATTATATCAGACAAGTTTACATATACTACCTCATTAAAAAAGTGTCCACATAAATACTAGTGATTTGTTTATTTTTTTATTTCAAGTATTTAACTTTGTCGCGTAACTGCTAGAGATAAATGTGACCATTTCGACGAGTTAATTGCAAAGCCCTTGTACATGGTATCATCACCAAACTTGCTGGAGATGTAGAGAAGGCTTTTACAATTTTTTTTTTGCAAAGTCCAGTCTAGCTTTTCTATTATTGATTCCTATGAGTGGATTGTACCTTGCAAAAAAGTATTGATCTAACACAAATAGTTTTTGCATAAATTAAGTTAATGTCAAGTTAAAAAAAAATTCAAATGTTCCCACAACCCTTCTCTACATCTCCAGCATTTTGGTGATGATACCATTTTTAGGGGCTTTGTAATCAGCTCACAAAGTCAGCTTGTCCAACAATTTGACCATCTTTAGTAACTGCAGTCTATAGTTATACAGTTATAGTAAGTAGTGATGAGCGACTAGGCAATATTCGAATTCGTGTAATTTCGCGAATATCCACCATAATATTCGATTCCATATTCGTAATCTCAAATATCCGCACTTACGACATGAATTGCGATCTTAAAATCGCAATTGCGATCCAATATGCGCAATGCATGCAAGTCAATGGAGCTCGGATATTCGACTGGGAGAATATCCGTCATTTCCGTTTAAAAAAATCGCATTGCGATTATATAATCGAGATCCCATTCATTGAAATGGATCGCGATGATAAAATTGCGATTATAAAATCGCAATAAATCGCGAAAAATCGCGATCGCGTCAGATATCCGATGACATATTCGTGAATATTCGCAAAAATGGCAAAATAGCGATATTCGAGCTAAATATTCGAAAATCTAATATTCAAGCTCAACACTAATAGTAAGTCTATACTTGACTTTGAACATAATTTATGCAAAAACTATACGTGCTAGAACAATACTTTTTTTGCAAGGTGTAATCCACTCATAGGCCTCAATAATAGAAAAGCTAGACTGAACTTTGCAAAAAAAAAAAGTCTAAAAGCCAGCAAGGTTCTGAAAATATATTCTATGGGCAGATGAAACCGAGATCAACCTCATCCACCAGAATGATGGTAAGAAAAAAGTATGGAGAAGGCGTGGAACAGCTCATGATCTAAAGCATAGACATCCATCATCTGTAAAACATGGTGGAGTGATGCAGTTTGATGGGGGGTCAGGGCTGCCAGTGGCACTGGGACGCTTATCGATAATGTGACACAGGACTCAAGCAGCAGAATGAATACTGAGGGGTCAAAGACAAACTGTCTGCTCACATCCAGCTTAATGCCGTCACATTGATTTGAAGGCGTTTCATCATACGAATGGACAATGACATATAGGCAAAGCAACCCCAGAGTTTATTGATGCAAAGAAGTGGAAGATTCTTGAATGGCCAAGTCAGTCATTTGATCTGAAGCCAATTGTTCAGACAGAAAGGCCCACAAGCACACAGCTACTACAATTCTGGTTTTAGAAGCTCACATTTATACACAAAGTAACAAGGACATAAATATTGTAACAAAACAAATGTTTTCTCTAGACACACATGACTGATCGATTGATAGATTGTATTAGACTAAAGAAGGGATCTGCGACATCCTGAAAGCTTGCTTCTCTAATTACTTCAGTTAGCTAATAAACGGTATCATGCGAACTCCAAACTCTCTATATTTATGGATGGCTAACATGGTACAACACGGTATTTTTAAAATGTAAGTAATTACAACCTTGTTAGCCTTTGAGAGCCAACACAGCAGATTCGAAAGTCAGAAGCCTGTCCAGAAACAGCAGATTAGCGTCCTGTTTCTATCTATTTTTTATTGACACATGTTTCACCTAATCTGTCATTTTGAGCTAACTTCTAAGGTCAAAGGGCAGCGTATGGCAAAATCGAAACTATGTGGTAGTATATACTGGAGGGATTGCTGGATTTTTCAAAAAAAAAAAAGATACCACAAACAGTGGTCAACTGTTGACTAAAGCACATGGCTGGTACAAAGCAAAAAACATAATGGCGAAAGCTGTCAAGCTGTAGTTTTAAATTTTACTTTTGCTAGTTTTAGGCCATGTCCCTGGTTCTGAAACATAACTTCATATTTAAGGTTTTTCTCTCCTAGTTTATGTTGTCAATGTATTTAAAGATGTCAGTTGTCTCCTTTTCCTTTTCTCAGGCTCTGTGGTCTCTCTTGATATGTTTTCTCATTTAGACCCTCATTTGTGTTGCCTATCTCTGGAGACTCCGGAGGTTGCATACAAGAATCGGACTATAGGCTTCTTCTTAATTGGAATTTAATGAACAGGTAGAATGTTTGCCTCAACATATTATTATTATATAAACTTGAATATTATTAATAAGACCGGTTGCTGTTAGATGCTCACCTAAGGTGCGGCCCCACCACCCCATTTATCAACCCCCATTTATCATACGTGGATCAATATTTCTGTTTGATCGACTTAAAATTGAAGATTTTTAATTTGATCGTACGGAAATCGTTTACCACATACCTAGTACGGCCAACCAAAAGTACTTAAAATCAACCGAAAAATGTTTGCACTTGTTGGTAAATCTTCAGTTTTTTCTAGGTATTTTGAATGCGATGCACACCATAGTATGTTCATTGAATTAGTCATTTTTAAATCGATTACACTGTGTGGTGGTACAATCAATCGATTTTAGATGGGCGAAGATATTTAAATTGCCCAACACAATCGAATCCGTGTATAGCTAGCTGGGCATACACGCATCGATTCCTAAATCAGTGTTCTATGATCGATCAATGATTGTTTGAAAAATCTATGGTACTTGATCCCTGGCAGAAACTTTGGATGGTGATCGAGGGTCCCAATCCAGAGTAAATAGAAATTGAACAGGGATTTACTAAAATGTTGGATCCCTGTTCGATCGACATTTCGTTTGAGCGGGATGAAATGCTCAAGGTCGGCAGAACGCGAGCGCAGTTGCTTGATGGTTACCTTAACCTCCTAGGCATTACACCCAAAGCCAGTACAGGCACAGTTTGATTGTGAATCAAACTATTCCAGCGCTGCGATCAAGCGCAATCACCAGCTCTCTGTGAGCCTGCAGCATTTCTGCAGAACTGGAGGCCCAAGGAGCTTTTCTGGCCCAGAGTCAGAGGGTCTTGGGGGGGGGTGCAATAGACCTCCATGTTAATTGAGGGGGTGTCGCTTTTCCCGCACACACAGCCGCCGTATAATTGACACTAGTGTTGTGTAGAGAGCTGGGAGGAGAGCCAGGAGGAGAGAGGGGAGGAGAGAGGGGAGGAGAGAGGGGAGGAGAGCGGGGAGGAGAGCCGGGAGGAGAGAGGAGAGCAGGGAATCATGCTGGAGTACAGTGTACTCTCCCATGATTGCCCGGGCAGCAACTTTTCACGCCATGAAAAAAGGTGTGAAAAGCTTGTAATGCCATGGAGGTTAAGAGATGCTATTTTATCAGATGTCTGAAACTTGGAGACTACATGTATTGCCTTTAAATGTAAAAAGTCAAAGTTTATAAATTTTATTAAAGATATGCTGCTATAAGCTCCCTTCAGTGCTGGCCACTAGTGACCGCTGAACTGTCCGCAAGGCGGCCACAATTCGGCCGCGAACATAACATGTTCCCTTTTCTTCCCCCGACGAACAGTACCCACCCTGGTCACCGGCGGGAAGAAGGTAACCAGTGGAAGAATTTTTTCACCAGAAAAGTAGAGAACATGGTCTCTAGTAAAAGAAAATTGATATTGAAACTGGGAACTGTGTGTTCCAGGTACCAGAAGTGACGTCACTGATTCAAATGTTCGATTCATATTGCCTGCAAACAGGCAGGGAATTAGAATCTCCCTGCGAAAGGGTGGACCTCGGACTTTTAGAGGACGGCCATCACTACTGCCCACATGTGCAAAGGACAAAACATATGTCACATATGCTGAAAATACCAACTGTGTAGAGCTTAGGCCTCCATAGCAACAACCAGAAAAAGTATGCATTCTATCTCTTCATCTACACGTTATTTACCCAGCATTATATTCAAGCTGAAGGGAAACAAAACTCAAGTTTTTAGTACAGGTTTTGGCTTTCTACAAAAAAACTAATGCAATTTATCATGACAATGTAAAGTATAAGAATCTCTATATCTGTATCCTGTAATTATTATTAAGCCGGGTAAAGCCCCCCATACACGTTCCGATTTTTCGTACGAATTATGCCCGACCAACCGATCGGGTCGGGAGATTAATCGATCGGGAGATTAATCGGATTCGGAATTATGTACCCGACCGATCCCGATTTCTCAAAATCGGCCAAAAAATCGATCGGGACCGATTCGGACCTGTCCGTAAATTTTTAGTCGATCTGCTGTTAATAAATAGGGTCGGGCTGATGGATCGGTGATAATTCGAATTCCGATTTTTCGTGCCAGCCGACTGACCGACCATAACATTTTAGGTAAAAATCGGGTGACAGGATTGGACGAAAAATCGGTCGGGAGAATAATCGGAACGTGTATGGGGGGCTTAAGTCTTTGTCTCCAATGTATTGTCCTTTAAGCTTGACTTTAACAGTGTGTTGCAGATTCCTGTACAGATACCACAGAAGGGATGGCTGAAGGGAAAGTACTGAACATTAATATACGCTCTGGCGGGTAAGACATATTTAATATCATAAGGCTTGACAACTCTCCTGATCTCTAAGGAGTTAAATTCTTTAGCCAAAGACATAGGGTGATTTATATTTCATCAATGTAAATCACTGGAAACAGCTATTGCATGCCAAGTTTTCTATATAATCACTGTAAAAGAAAAATAATAATCCCATCTGTGTAATCTAGAAAGGTTGGGACTTGCTTATAAACCCTTCTGCGATGTAAACACATTCACCAGCCTTAATTCCTTACATTAGGTTCCCATGTCAAATTCAACTTTTCAAAAGACGTGGTGACAGCTTGGACCGGAGCCAAGTGGCTTTAGGAATGCCTGTCTCAGCTACGAGTGAAAATTATGCTCTCACAATCAATTTCATCAGGCTCCAGGATTCACTGAGGGGTCTAATTTAAACTGAGTCACATGGAAATTAACAGGAGAACTGAAACGTTAAAATGTACAGGTCAGGTAAATGTAAAAGTTATGGTTTTAAAGTTGTCTTCCTTTATTTTTCCATGGGGCAGGGAAAGTGGTAAAAAATTTATATGTTCATGGGTTGTCCTCTCTGTTGATGATTTCCATCACTTCCTATCCTGGAGATGCAACACAAAGTAGAAGGAAATCAAATTGAGGGGATTCCTCCATTGACAGGTTGACACCAGAAGATTTTCAGTCATTGATCATGATGCTAAATAGCTACTCAGCAGAGTATCCAACTAAAATAAATCTATTAAGCTATCAATAGTGACGGCTGAACATCGGCTGTGTCCGACCACGAACAAGAGGATAGGACTTTAACAAAAGTCCGACGTCCGCCTGTTCACACACTGTACCAGAAGTGACGTCCATGACGTCATTTCCGGTATATGGAATGCACAGTTCCTTACTCCTAAACCGGAAGTGACGTCAGCCTGAAGTGATGTCCTGCCCGATAAAGGACAAGAGATTGGGTGTCTGTACCTGGTGTCTTGTGAAAATAATTCTTCCTCCAACCAGACCAGGCACGGAAAGGTCTTGCCGGAGGAAGAATTATAGACCTCTTCTCGCCAGTACTGTTCGCTGGCGAGAAGAAAAGAAACAAGAAGAACATATAATGTTGCCCACCACTAGCTATCAAACTAGAGACAATCTGTTTTATATATATAGATATGATAATCTCAGGAGAGCCTGCACAGAAGTCAACATGACCAAAGTATGTCTTGCCAGAGGAATCTGTTCTTGTACTTTTTGGTCAAATGGCATACCCAGAGACCATGTGGATGTGTTAAGCACTGTACAGTCCAGAGTTGCCTGCTGCAGGGTGGGACATGTTAAGTGTAAATTCCCTGTGGACAAATTGGCTGCAGGAGATTCACCAGCTGATTACCAATCATGGTTACCAATCCTGTGGTGCCAGTTGTGATTGAGCAGTATCTATCATGCACACCATGCCTGTTTAAGACTTTCTGCAAGTTACTTTGTTGTCAACAGTGATATGGCCTGATTTCTGACATTACTTGAACTCTGTGTGCCCTGACTATGTATTGTGACCATGTCTTCTGCCTTATCTATCTGTCCTATACTTGGACTGACATCTAAGAAGTTCAATACTGGATTACCCAATAAAGCCTGTTACTTGGATATCTTGTGATTGTAGTGATTGTATGCCTGGGCGCATTACTATATATATATATATATATATATATATATATATATATATATATATATATCAACCAAACATGTGTCTCTTTAGGGCTTCCTGTCCATATTTATTGCAAACAGTCCACCATAGAACTTACACTCTCAGGGGTTAATAGCTACCCAAACAATAGTCAACCGAAAATACCAAGCCTTGTGGTTTAAAAAAAATTCACATAAATGAATTATCCTTGGCTCAGCTTCTCAGCAGCTACAGGCCTGGGCCTCACACTGCATGTGAGCACCCCTGTATCCACTGCTCTAACAGCCACAGGCCTGGGCCCTACACTCTGTGTGAGCCCCCTATCTCCTGCTTGTTCAGAATCCCCAACACACTAGACTGAACCTTTTGTGGAGATACACCCGGCTTAACTCACCTCAAACTTCTTGGTGGAATAGAAATGCCCACCCAGTTCTATCCTTCCCATTCCTGAATCCGAGACCCTGTAACCAAAATGAATAAAAAAAAAACGTTCAGCAACCAACCGTTGCTGAGCAATACTATCCTGGACTCCTTTCAGGATGCACCACTCAATGGGATCACAGGCTGAATGAAGGGGAAGTATGCCTTTCTGGCAGGACCCATCCAAGCGGTCCTGTACAATATATATAAAATTCAAAATCTTGTGTACCCTCCTCTTTAGTATCCTATAGTGAACCATGTGTTTCTCAAAAATGTTGTTCCTCTTCCTCCTTTTTTTGTAGTACTTCTTTGTGATTAGTTTAGTAGGTGGTGGTCGGGACAACTAAAATGTTGTAAAAAACATTTTCTACTGTTGATACAACATTCCAATTTTTTAAGATAATATTGCAAATTGTAATTGTTATATCTCAGTCCATTTCCTTGTAACAAAAGGAAACAGAATACAATGTAAACAATATAAAAAAAGTTGATTAAACTGACTTTAGTATAATAACATTGAATGGTGTTTCAAGTACTTTCTCCTTAAGTTTTAAAGCAATTTGAATAAAATAAAATAAAAAAAACCCAGAATTTTGTGTGCTAGAAGCATGATGCACATGAAGCTGCCTTTACATCTGTGTGATTTCCATTCTCCTCTTCTCACAGACTGACCAGTAACTTTATACCCCCTCTGGAGTGTAGGAACTCTGGAGCAGACCACCTAAATACACCTCACAGGAAACTCATTATTAGTAAGTTAAGGCTCTTGGCTAACCGTTTTAAACGGACCTAACGTTGTTTTGATTAACCGTAGTTGATTGAGTTAATTTAATCATTTGAGAGGATAGAGTTGAATAGGTGAACCAATAACTTCCAGTCCTTCCATCTGGTCATGGCTTGAAGGCTGTTCAGTTCTCTGAGTATGATGAGAACATCATTAGCTCTCGTTGATGGTAATGGTAGAAACACCATAAGGATCATTTACTGGAAAGAGTTTTGACACATCTGCTGAAGGAAGTAAATAGAATCTGAGGGGTTAGGTTGACATTTCTTCCATGGTCATGGGAACGTAAAGTAGACTTTTGTAAACAAGTACAAATAAATCAACATTATTTTACTGACCATTGTCCTTTTTTACTTTCTATTCGGCAAGTGGACATATGGACTTTTATTGATGAACGAGAATAGTCATACATTTGTATGCTGTTCCCAAGCTTGCAACAGATTCCTCCATAGTTATCAACACACCAAAATGATAGTAGGCAACTGGTTTACAAGAAATCTGGTCTTGTGTGTAGGTGTGCACCTTATGGGTTTTAAGGTAGCAATACACGGGTCGATTTCCCACACGATTCCTGGCCGATCGATCACCGGGCGCGTGCACGCCGATCGATCGGCGAGGAATTGAGTGCAGCCCACCTTGACTGATCGACCCCGCCCGATCGACATGGCCCCCAAATCGGATCGGCCAGAGAACCAACCTGTTGGTCTTTTCTGATCAATTTAGCACACATCAAGGGGAGTTGACATTTGTGAAGCGATCGATCGGGCACAGAATCGTCCAGGAATCAGTGGCCTAAGGTGGTAGGCACAGACTTGATTGGGCGATCGATCGACGCCTGTGGCTTCACCGGAATCGATCGGATGGGCGATCGATCGCTCACAAGTCGACACATGTATGGCTAGCTTTAGGGATATTTTTAAGGAACTCCAATCTTCGAAAGTTGTCCTAATACTCTTTACTCCAATGGGGGATCTTCTCTCAACTCCCACAAAAACAGCCCTAAATTGTCATTAGGACAATCTACAACTACAAAAATAGTTAGGTGTTACAACTATGGCAGTGGTTCCCAAACTCGGGGGCATGAAGGTATTCCAGGGAAGCGCTGGCCCTCATTCTTAATTTGTGTTTGAATTTGGAGGGGGGGGGCTTGAAAATGTTCCTAAAAAGAAAAGGGGGGCCCTGCAAGGAAAGTTTGGGAACCACTGAACTATGGTAACCTGTGGTTCAGCCCTAATGCAATTATGCAGTACATTAATGCAGAGGCCCTGCAGCACACATTTTTATGGGGCAGCACCATCATCTCCCATACACTAGTATGGGAGACCTGGTGCACTTGCATTCATTAACACTGGGTTCAAGCATTTGCTCAATATACCAATGAGCTAACCTGGCCTCTCCTGTCCCATCCCCACCCCCTCACCTGCAGCATGCTAATGAAGGGGAGGGCACTCCTCTATGTGTGTGTGTATAAATCCAGAGACTTACTGCACCCCTTCCCCTATGGTTGAAAAAGAGCATCTGCTCGAGACGCATAACATTGTTCCTATTGAGCCCCCCAGTATCTGTAAGCAGGAAGTGATCTCATCCTCAACCAGGCGAGGTCCTCCTGGAAAACACATAGCCCTGAGAGATCCACCCTTGTAAACCTCTCTCAATGTGAGTATCTTGTCTGTTGTTTTGTTTCAATTTGTTTTATCGTATCCTATTCCACATTATTAAACCATTTGTTGTACTAGGTTGTGTGCCTCTGTCCTTGTTCTTATTTGTCCAATAAGATTCTGTGGTGGACCTGATGGACAACGCCTTTGGAAGTAATGGTTGAAATGTATAATATTCCTCTGTACCTATACTTGCTTGTCAGAATCCCTCTTGCTTTAGTCTACTAGAGAAGAGTGAACTTTATTTTAATACCTACATTTTTCAGAAGCCTTCAAGCTGGTCACATGATGCATTGTCCATTTCATCTTCACTTCTCCACTGGTGATGATCATACAGAGAGCAGCACTGACTGTTGATGTAGGGTAATATTGGCGCTATATAAATAAAAGTTAATAATAAAAATTATTATGTGTTAATGCAATTAGCTGTAATGTAGCCCTGTAGAGGAGAAGTATGTCCTAATCTTCTGGGTTAAATCACATGTAGTTGAATTTGGAAGACTGAGGATGTAACACATGCAGGGCCCTTAGAGTTTGGGTACTTTTCTTGCTCCCTACTCAAGTGGGATCACTCTGAAGTCACCTCTATGGAACTCTCCTTCTTCAGGCAATTACACCCGTATCCAGCTTTCTACCAGAATAATTAAAGGTGCACAGGTCAATTATTTTTTTGATTCCTGAACAATTGATCACCTTGCGCATTTGCTGTGATTGATTGTTTGCAAATCGAATGTGCCAAATCTTTTCTTAAAATTGATCCCGCTCAAAGAAAACTCGAACAGGGAAACAACATGTTGGTTACGCTTTGTTCAAGTGCCATTACTAGGGTCCCCATGCAAGTATCAAATGTGAACCGATTGTGCAAAGTGGTGCGCATCGATTTGCCTCAAGCACAGCGTGGTGATGCCATCATGACATCACCATGCAGCATTCAAACATTCATCGGTCGACCAGGTATCAACCTGTGTATGTGGACCTTAAGTCTTAGTGAAGCATCCCCTTAAGCGCACTGTCTATGGTCACATAAATGTTGCAAATTTGGAAGTGCACAGTTCCCAGGTTACAAATAAGTCCAATGTCCACACAACGCTTGTAAATGAAAGAATAACTGGTTTATTGAAAAGATGGTATTTACAGGCTTGCACTAATCATTATGGCAGAAGTAGGATAGAAACCTGCATAGAATCAAACAGTCTCTTAAAGCTGTGCTTACATGTGCATGCCTACACTGCTCTATAGGCCTCTTTAATAGGTGACAGTCCCAGGGCCTATTGATTACTCTCCAACCTAGCTTGGTGAAGGGGATCTCTCTCACTTACATGCTGTTTCTGGTTTCCCAGTCCTGCAGACAACCTGTCAACATCCCATAGGACAGGACTCTGCTTTTCCCCACCATGCTATTTATAAACTCTTGCAGTTTGATTGCAGTGAGCAAGCTCGGTAGTCGATGTGCCACAAAATCAGCCACAAATCAAACCGTCTATGCCCAGCTTAAGAAATAACATATAAGGGAGCATACTACACTTGCATCACTTTCCATTTCCTTTTTCTATAACATCTATAGGGATACCTCTGCATCCCTGTACAATGGATGGACAGTTGGTATACACGGTATTAGGCCACTTTAAAAACCTGAGATGTACAGATTTTCCATCTCCCTGTGTAACACAATAATGTTCACATACTACATAATTCAGCATTTTTTAAACGGAAAATTTCCAGCTGTGATAACTCCATAATGGGAAAAAAATACTTTAAGGGATGTTTATATTCTCAAAGCTGCTATTAAAAATTTAAAAAAACAACACATTGCTTCAGTTACTGAGGTCATCATATGTGTAGTCATAAATTGCACTTCCCAAAAGTACATCCCAAATTTTTTATTGCAGTAGGCGACAAGCCAAATGTTTTTCCATTCAGGCAAAACCATGATTATTACATCTTGAAAAGCCAGCTTTCAATGCAGAACGAGCTGTCTCATTGGCGGATATTTTAAACAAGGTCTAGCTTTTTGGATGCCGCTGTTTTTCAGGCCTCCAAAGAAAATGTGTTGGTGATGGTCATTTGATGCCAAGATATTTGAATCATTAACATAAAATCTGACATCTTCCAGTAGGTGTAATAATGGCTAGTAAGGATTTTTTTTTCCTTAAGATTATTGCATGAGCTAAGCTGTCGTGGAATTTTGATGCCAATTTCACTTTATTGTAACTGTAAATCTATAAATTAATTCTGAGAAATAGAACAATAAGTGGAATTTTATTTAGTTCCTACCGAGATATTAAACCAGATTTGTTATAAAGGTTTCAAAGTAAGGTTATTAGGACTCAAGGTCTAATTCCAAAGCATAGCTATGAAAGCTAAACTCCAGGGAAAACTGGAATAAGAAAAATCCTCAGGAGGTTCAGGTAAAAAGATTTACCTTCCTAAACCTGCACTTCATTGGCAGCACTTCCTCTACTTAACAAGCCCAGTTGTTTGCATTTAAGCCTTGTTCAATGAGTGGTACTGATGTCATCAATGATGACATGATGTCTCAAAAAAGTTTACTGCATCTTTACAACTTTATTATATTTCCCGCTCTATAAGACACACATTTTCCCTCTCTTAATCGCTTTTGCCCTCCAACCTAGCTTGGTGAAGGGGGTCTCTCTCACTCACATGCTGTTAATGATTTTCCAGTCCTGCAGACAACCTGTCTGCATCCCATAGGACAGTGTTGTCATTAATTGGACTTCCCAAAAGTACATCTCAAATTTTTTATTGCAATAGGGGACAAGCCAAATATTTTTCCATTCAAGCAAACCAGGATTATTATATCTTGAAAGGCTAGGTTTCAATACAGAACGAACTGTCTCATTGGCAGATATTTTAAACAAGGTCTAGCTTTTTGTATATAGAGTCATTTCCAGTAGGTGTAATAATGTCTAGTAAGATTTTTTTATAAACTTTATTGTAACTGTAAATCTATATATTATTTTGAGAAATAGAACAATAAGTGGAATTGTATTCCTACCGAGACATTAAACCAGATATGTTAAAAAGGTTATAAAGTAAGGGTATAAGGACTCAAGGTCTAATTGCATAGCATGGCTATTTAAGCTAAACCTCCTAGGGGATTCAGGTAAAAAGATTAATCTTTACTTCTTTGGCAGCACTTCCTCTACTATACAAGCCCAGTTGTTTGCATTCAGGCCTTGTTCATTGAGTGGTACTGATGCCATCATTGATAACATGATGTCACAAAAAAGTTTACTATAAATTTACAACTTTATCATATTTCTCACTCAATAAGACACACATTTTCACCTTTAAATCAGTGGGGGAAACAAGTGTGCATCCTATAGAGGGGGTATACCTGCTTGAACATGCTATATGCCTGTATCTAAATAGACTCAAGTACAATCGAGCGGACTCATGGAGCTCACTTGTGCTTTAATCTTTTAAGAAATCTACCCCTGTATGCCTTCTTTTGAGCGGAATCAATCCCACTCGAAAACAAGGCTATTGGACTTCAGAGGGGGACTTTGAATCTTCCAAAAGAAGAAAGCGGCAGTGGCAAGGGGGCGGGCCTTTCACAGCTCTGTGAACGAGGAGAGCATGCAGCTCTCAGCCCATGTTGTGAGAAATGTACTCACAACACAGGTGTCCCGGGTCCCCATCAAACGGCAATTGATGTGCATGAGGTGCATATTGGTACATTATTCTATATAAATGTTTTGGGCATTCCCTAGTGATACTATCAAAGAGATCCCCCTCTATTTATTTGGTGTCCATTCTCAAGGGATCAAAAAAAAGGAACACCTGTTCTACTGAAAATCTTCTAACAAGGAACTTTTTCTATTTTCATTTTTTGGAAAGGATGCGCAGGGTATTAATCATAATTATAATCTATTTGACAATTTTGTTGTAGATTAATTTAAACTCTAAAGCCCCCCATACACCTTCAGATTCCTCCATACAATTTCCATCAGATCTATCAACAACTATGTAGTATAGTGTCCTCCCTGATAGAATACATAGTGATTGGAAGGTATATATCACTGCTATGTAGTGCCGGGTCCTCCCTGATAGAATATATAGTGATTGGAAGGTGTAGAAAGGTCCTCATATTACATGGTTTTGGTAGAAGAAAAGTTGATTGTACAGAAATTGCATGGTAATTGTATGTGGTGTATGGGGGGCTTAACTCTTTTGTTAATAATTCTTCATATTGAGGTTTTCTATGTGAGCAGCGGTAGAATGTAAGGACAAATGAGATATACAAATATAAAGATCAACTTTGAAGTGAAGAAAATTCCTGTTCTTCTCAAGCCAGATCACAGTAGGTTCAGATTATACCGTTGCAAAACTCGAGTTAAAATGGATTTTTGTTCTTAACATAGTCAAAGACAATTAGTCAGCCTCTATCTGGCCAGACATCTTCACTCAACAATCAGTTCATTCATCTTTAATAAAACGCAGACGTCTCTTAAACAGCAAAGCCTTTTTCCCTTGAATAATTTTTAAATATAAGGGGGAATAAACAATCTGGTTAATGGATATTACGGATGATGTTATATAACTTTATGCAACACCAAAGAGCCGTCATTGATATGGAACATATGTCTTTTGGCCTGGCCTACTCTGAAACATATGTGTGGAATAATTACATTGCTGGTGCTCCATGGATATTATTAAATCTTTTAAAAAAACATTCCGAGCTTTAAAAAGTTGTAAAAAAAAACTTTTAACAGGGTTGTTTTTTTAAGAATTTATACTTTTTGTTTAAATAAGGATAATTGTGTAAAATTGGTAAAAAAAAGTTTATATTTTATTATAGGAAATGATCCATGTTCATGATTTTTGTTCAATAGCAGCCCACTTTAAATAGGAATGGACTTGTGAAGTCTATGCCAAAAAAGGCACTAGTCACAAAGAACTAGTCACTAGTGTTGATTTTTATTGCGAACATCGGCACTTCAAGAATTCACGAAAATCTTGCATATAGTGTTATATCTTTGTAATCGCAAATATTTGAGATTTTTTACATTAGTACCCGGAACTACTGAGCATTGTGTTTGCAATAATCAATTTTTTACTATGCTACCATGTGGCCAACATCCCAATTATGAATTAGAGAACAGAAGAAGGGATAAACCTATCATCAAAATTTTTTCCCCTGATACAACAGGGGCATGATTGACAGAATCAGTGAAATACAGTGGATTCATAAAAGTGGATTAAATAGACACAATAAAATTCCAAAAGTCATCACAAGTGATGGCCGAACTGTCCGCTGCCGTGAACATGGATGTTCACACTCCTTCTGGCCGGCGAGCAGTATGGGTGTTCGACCTGCCCCTTTCGCTGGTGAGAAGAAGCTCACTATTCTTCCTCCGGCAGGATCAGGAGCAGTATGATCCCGCCGGAGGAAGAGTCTTTTCACTAGAAGATCGGGTAGAGAACCCTGTCTTCTAGAAAAAAAACAGCTCAGAAAACTGGAAGTGATATCAGTGAAGTCACATCCGGCAACCAGAACCAGGAACTATGTGTTCCAGGTACGGGAGGTGACGTCGCTGACATAACTTCCGGTTCCCCCGATTTCCGGGGAATTTGAATCTGCCCGAGAACAGGCGGATGTCGGACTTCTTTAAAAGTTCAATCCGCCTTTTCGCGGACAGACCTGGCCTTCAGCCATCACTAGTCAACACACAATCACATATTCCGTTACTTCGGATAAAGATTCTTGTTACATGGATGTTTGAAAAGCATTGTTGTGCATGGGTTTAAAAGACTGTTTGTGAGCACCACAATGCCTTAAGTCCCCCATTAGTGATGGCCGAACTGTCTTACTTACCGAACTGTGTTCAACTCGCCCTGTTCACCAGCGGGAAGAAGCTTAATATTCTTCCACTGGCTGGATCAGGAGCAGAAAGATCAGGCCAGTGGAAGATTTTTTTTCACTGGAGATCATCAGTCTCTAGTGAAAGAAAACTGTCTAAAACCGGAAGTGACGTCAGTGACATCACGTCTGGATATCAAAACTGGTAACTGTGCATTTCAGGTACCGGAAGTGACGCCAGTGAAACACGAACAGGCAGGGAATTTTAATATTCCCGTGAACAGGCGGACGAGGGATTTTTTTAAAAGCCTGATCCGCCCGTTCGCGCCACAGTTTGCTCATCACTACCCCCAATACACATTACGATTTCCACCAGATTTTTCGACCAATCGTCCGCCGTGCAGGCTCACAGAGGTTGATTGGCCAAAAAATCAGAAGGAAATCTAATGCTTAAAAGATTAATTCAGGCTGAAATCGGCGGCCAAATTGATCTAGGCCATTATGAACATGTCCGTAATTCTTAGATCGATTTAATTACTTTGGATGGGGACCAGCCTAACAGGGGAAAACTGAAATCACTGAACATCACTTAAAAATCTTCTACTTTTTGATTTCCCTTTCTTACTTATTGGCTCGTTGATGGAAAGAGTAGAAGTCTTCTTTGCCAAAATACAGAATCATATGTTAATGTAATTTTGTGAGCGTAGAAGGCCTATTATGGAATATAGATGTAGATGTAGAGTTTTCCTCCAACCGCTGGCATGACCCTAAACACTGTATTTGGAATACGCCTCAGTCCAATTTCACATTCATTCATGCAGGCCATGTGTCTTGCTTGTAAATTGCAACGCCTGTGCTTTCACTGCTGTGGCAAAGCGCCCCATTCGGTGTACCCTCCGACACACAATATTTGTCTCTCACCTAGGAAATTAAGTCGTTTTCCATCTTTCACGAACACAACTGCCATCTCTGTGCTTAATTACAATTTCATATTTTAAGACTTGGCAGTGCCCCCTTTTTTTTTCTTCTTCTTCCTAGAAAATGACCTAGGAAGTGCAGATCTGACAGCTGCACTAGAACTGCGTCCAACACTGACTGTTTCTTAGTGCTCCCAGAGATACACTAATGATGTAGAGGACACAGCTGGCGGCACTGGCTCTTTACCCAGGCCTCCTTCTTCCCTCGCAGAAATTTATACAGTTACATCTTTGATGATACAGCTAGAAAATGCAGAGGTTGAGATCATTTCCGATCAAATGTATTTCCTCTTCTTTATGCTCTGTGGGACCGCCGCAAAGACCAACTCTTCGGATAGAAGGGGAGTTTTGGCAAGGAAAACGTACATCTTGGCACACAAACCGAATTTCAATTATTGAAGCTTCACTCTGTACATAAATATTTATTCTCGATTCCATATGTAGATCGTTATTTTCAGTTAAAGATACCAACATGTGGAACTCAAGAATCCTTCGCGTCGTCGTATTATTTTAAAATTCACTATGTTTCATTTTTTCTTCTTAGACTTGGCAAGGTCTTTGCTCTTTTGTTTCTTTTTAAAAGAAACATTTGCAGACTTTGAAGGCAGTTCTACTTTTTCTAGCCATCTTCTATATAGGGGACTATTGGAAGGGAGCATTTCCACAAATGTTTTGGATATCTCGATTTTCCTTTTTGGAGAAAATTGCTTATTCCCTTCTCACCAAACTGATTTCTGAATTGGATCAACCTTCATTGTAAATACCTGCTGCAATAAAACATACAGTTCTTTATCCTTCTGTATTGCAGTACTGTTGTGTTGAGCGGCATATGATATATACGAATTCGCGTAATTTTGTGAATATATTAAGGAACATTCGAAATTCGTAAAATTTGATTCGCCTGTATTCTATTGCCTTACATCGCGTGTGGCTTTCGCAATTATTCGCAAACCAGCTTTACAGCTTCTCGTCTTCATTCTGTGATCTTATCCAGTACGAGCGCTGTGCGTATTGCACGTATACGTTCACAATGCGCACAAATATGGGGGAATATTCATTTATTTCAAATAGCCAATAAAAAGGATCACTTGAACTCCAAACTCTGTGTATTGTAAAGTATATAGAGAGTAAGCGCAATATAAAGTAATATTTGAGAATTTGGGGCAAAAATAAGATATGCCTTGATAAGGCACATTAGTTCAACTCTAGATGACCCTGAAATCAGCTATAGGCCACATATGACGCATGTTCTCTTGCTTTCAATGCAAGTCTGTTGTATTCTAATAAGAAGGTGTGATAATCCGAATGAAGCTTTAAATCTGGTTTTATTTCATAAGGAGTTTTTATTCTTGAATGCTAATTCTTAACTTTAGAGCTAACAACAAAAGAGATAGATATGGGATAGATAGATAGATAGATAGATAGATAGATAGATAGATAGATAGA
>CM070035.1:157521206-157531308 GCA_036250615.1 Ptychadena robeensis | reverse complement strand
TTACAAAATCAGTGAGGGGTCAAATAATTATTTCCTCCACTGTATATATATATACATATAAAGCTATTGAATATAAAATACTGCAGATGAATATGTCCAATTTATTATTTCAATCCTCGTATTTCCTTCTGAGATGTATACTAGGCTAACATTGAACATTGCTTCATTGAAGAACAAAAAAGGGGCCCAATTAATAGTGATCATGGTCATGGATGTTCACATTCCTTCTAGCCGACGAGCAGTACAGGTGTTTAACCCTCCCCGTCCGCCGGCAAGAAGGAGCTTATTATTCTTCCACCGGCAGGATCAGAAGCAGTAAAGCTAGCCATACACGTGTAGGATTCCATGGCCAATTGATCACTCCCCCGATCGATTCCGGCGATTCTGCCGGGAATCGCAGGTGTGATCAATCGGCCAATTAAGAGTATCCATTGCTGCATACCACCTTAATCCAACGGATTCCGGGACGATTCCGTGTCCGATTGTCCACCTCACAAATGGCAACTCCCCCTGATCTGTGCAGAATCGGATCAGAAAGACCAACATGTTGGTTCTCTGTCGGATCCGATTCTGGGCCCCTGAACGATCGGACCTGATCAATTGGACAAGGTGGGCTGCATGCGATTCCGGCACGATCGTTTGGCGTGCACGCGTATGGGGACCTTAAGATTCCACAGGAGGAAGAATCTTATCACTAGAGTAAAAATCAGCTCTGAAAATGGAAAGTGACGTCACATCCCGCAATCGGAACCAGGTTCCAGCTTGAGGTCACTGACGTCATTTCCGCTTTTCCCGATTCAAAGCCCTGCAAATAGGTGGAGAATTTAAATCTCCCGGCAAACAGGCGAACGTCTGACTTTTTTTAAAAGTCTGATCTGCCTGTTCGCGAATGGACCTGGCCGAAGTTCGCCATCACTACCAGTTAATATTATTGGATACAGCTCAGATTATACACACAGCTAAGAGTGATCCACAATAGTGATGTTGCAGCATTTTCTCTCTACAAAATTCCACAACTTTCTGCAAAACATGTGTAGAGTATTAATAAAAGTAATAAAAGATATAAAACCGCATGTGTAGACACTTACCAATAACGCTGAGCCAAAAATTATGGTTTCCTTTCAGCAAGCATGTATAAACGTTAAACACGCAGGTTATAATTTATTGTCATATATATTTTTTATTATTCTTTTATGCTTCCGTTTATGTATTACATGTTACCTTAGAGGAGTAATATTATCTCAGATCATTATTTTCCTGCTGGTGTACATGTTATCGGGTGTAGAGTATCTTCTGAGATATAAATGGAAAGCATTCCACTTATCTTCTACATATTAATGAATCGCCCCAAACCAGTAAGCAGATGGCCTGATGTCAGATTACAAGGTAGAAATGGAAAAAATGTAAATGCAAAAGGACAACCTTAGCTCACCTGGAACAGGCAGATCATCCCGAGGTAAGGCACTGCTAAACTCTACGCACGGACTACCATGACATTTTGTCATTTCCAACTGCACAGCCCGCTCTAACATTTGTTTCTCATAAAGAAATTAATAGGCTTTGATATCCATGCCCACGGAACCAGACCACGCTAATCAAAGCACAACGTTAAATTATTGAAATGTGCCTTTAAAAGAACGGAGCAAACATACATATTTTAAATTTAGCCTAGAAGCATTTCCAAACTTCTTTAAACATTTAACTGTTGGGGCTCTGAAGCTCAGCATTGTAAGCAGACCAGGCTTTCTGTCTCTACCTGTTAAAGGATCAGTAGATCGAAAAGAGTAAAATTACAAATTGACGAACACAAAAGAGACGCTGAAATATTTACCAGTGGAGGTTCACGTGGCCTCTTGTTAAATTGTTATTAGACGGAGTAACTCTTAGCAATTGGTGACTTCAGGAGGTGTATTGCTAATGGTAAATATTAAAGTCATTTCAAATAACATTAAAGAGTAATTTCATATTTTAGAGCTCCTCTATTACCTCTTCCAACCTCATATTATGCTTCAACATTTTTTACCGGCATACATCGCGCATGTGTGTGCGCATTGCGAATGGATATGCGCAATACACACTTAGCTCCTGCTGGCTGAGATCACAGAATGAAGATGAGAAGCTGTAAAGCTGCATTGCGAATCTTTGTGAATCATTTCGCATGGGCATGCGCAATGTAAGGCAATAGAATACAGACGAATATTTCTTTGTATATTCGCGAAATTACGCAAATTCGATTATACCCTATGCTGCTCAACACTACTATTAAATTAAAGCCATCCATGGGCGGCTTGTGGCAGACTCATCACAGCGTGGTGATGTCACCAAGCTGTGATGAGTGGGCTACAGAACTGATGGGAATCCTGTGCGCTCCAATAACACAGGGATTCCCGGCAGATTGTAGCCAATTAACTTGGAGGGGGAGGAGACTCCCCCTCCACATTAACTGACTACAACAGTTTCACAAAATGTACCGGCAGGACGGATCACTGTGCGATCTGATCTGTGGGCTTTTTGGGTCAAAACTGCAAGGTGGACACCCCTGTAGTTAAGGGCAACCGACTGACCTCCATGTATTTGGTGTGAGCACGCACCATGGCCAATTGCCTGCAACTACTGCCAGGAATCAACTTGTCTATGGCCTGCTTTAGTTCACTTTTAGAGCTCCCCTATTACCGGAGATAACACTTTGACCTGTCCTTATAATGGGTTTCTCAATGGTCCACATGAACATAGTGGCTCCCATGTGCTAACTCCTTTTACAAGATTAATCTACCAAGTCTAGGACTCTATTCAGGAGACATCACCTCTTCAACCAACTGCATAAACAAAAAGCAAACACCATCTATTAAATCATTTTAAAGATTAAGTTCACTTTCAGAGCTAAGTTACTTCTGAGATGACACTTGGACCTGTCCTGATTTTGGGTTTCTCAAAGTTCCCATTTACAAGATGAATTTACCAGTAGAGATGGGCGAACATCGCCATTTACTGTCCGCGAACGGGCGGGTCGGACTTTAAAATAAGTCCGCCGTCCGCCCTGTTCGCGGACACATTCGGAATCGGAAAAACCAGATGTGAGGTCAGTGACGTCACATCCGGTCCTTGGACCGCAACCTAGAACACATAGTTCCTGGTTACGGGCGCAGGATGTGACGTCACTGATGTCACTTCCTGCTCCAAGCCGGATTTTTCACTACAAGACCGACTGCATGCCCGGTCTTGTAGTGAAAAGATTCTTCCTCCGGCACGATCTCGCAGGTTCTGATCCTGCCGGAGGAAGAATTTAGATCTTCTTCTCGTCGGCGAACGGGGCGGGTCGAACACCCATACTGTCCGCCGGCGAGAGGATGGGCGAACATGCTCGTTCGCCGCCGAACTGTTCTCCGGCGAACAGTTCGGTCCATCCCTATTTACCAGTTCTCGCCTCTTCAACTAACTTCTTAAGCATGAAAAAGACACCATCTATTTAATAACTTTAAAGAGTAAGTTTACTTTTAGAGCTTCTCTATTACATCAGAGACTGTTAAACCTGCCATGATATAGGGTCCACATGTACACACCCTATTGATGAGATTAATGTATCAGTTCCATGGTTCTATTATGAGGCTTCTTCTTTTCAACTAACAACCTAAGCAGAGAACAGGCACAATGCATTACACTTGGATCTGTCCTGAGATTGGGTTTCTCAAAGGTCCAGATGAACATTTACAAGATTAATGTGCCAGTTCCAGGATGCTTTTAGGAGAAATCACCTCTTCAACTAACTGCTTAAAGAGAGAACAAGCATCATCTATTGTGATATGACTAAATTAAATCTGTAAAGTGCTGCATAGTATATAAATAAAGGATAATAATAATCTATTAAAGGGCTTAAAATAAAACACTTAATCAAAACATATTGGCTAAATGAACCTCTCTTTTCCATAATGCTCAGACTTGAACAACTTTATGATGTTGCTCTGCTCTACAATTATCCCACATTGGTGGGAGAATATGTTGGACCAGGGGTGGGCAAACCTTTTGACTTTGGGCCAATGGGTTTTTAAATGTGACATAGGGGCCGGACCAAGAGCCTGCAAGGGCCGTCGGCATAGGGGTCCTAAGTCCTCGCAGCTAGGACTTTAATACATGTTTAAAAAATGTATAAATAGGAGCTTCTGATAGAGAAGCTTAAACATTCTATTGCAGGGAAACTATGGCCTCTAGGAAACACTCCAAACAATTATCCTTTAGGTGTTATCTTCACTTATTGCAGGGAATGAGGGTAGCCAGAGCGCCTTGACCAAGATGACAAAGGGCCATATAAAAGACGATGGGCCTGTTTTGGCCCCCAGGCCTTAGTTTGCCCATGTCTGTCCATGACCATTTAAGAGTGCATAATAAGCTTATTTGACAATTTCCCTAAACATTTGTTTTGGGTGTTGTGCTGTTCTTTATTTATGTTGTACCTGTCTCTGCTACATAAGATCTTTGTTTTTAGACTTCTTAGATCTAAAGTGGACTAATGTTCAGATTTTCTGGGGCCAGCCTCAATGTTCAATATTCTTGCTACTCACATCTCTCTGAAGTTCAGGCATCAATGACATGCAATAGGACAGCATGGTGAGATTGTGAAGCCCTCTAAGGGCAGCCTACATGTCTTTGGTCATCCAAGTTGAGTTTTGGTCAGACACTGTGTGTCCTTCTTGTGACAAAAGATGTCATTGGCCAATGCTGATGTTCCAGGTGTTTTTGAGACATCTGTTTAGTTGTTTCTTTTATCTTTTTATCAATACTTACATTTATATTATTTTATGTCTGCTAGAGCTCAGCGGTCTTATTTTACTGTATAGAATATTTTATATTGACTAAAGGTGGGTTTACACAAGTAGATTTTTTTGTTCGATCAACGATGAACGAACTATTTTTTTGGTTGATTGAACAAAAATTTTGAATGGCCAATTTGTTCAACCGCGACTCGAACAAAAATCATTCCAAAAGGTAATCGAACATGTTGAAATTTTTTTATCTGTCATTGTAATTTCGAATGTATTGGACTAACAAAAAATCTAATGTTAAATTTGATAAATGAACCAACGATGTTCAACAACGTCATCGAACAAAAAATTGACTTTGCAGTAGATTGAAGAACAAAATCTACACGTGTAAACCCACCTTGAAATGAGATATGACCAGCACCAATGTTCTGAAGAGCTGGAAGAAAGTCACAGAGCTACCAGGGAACATGGAGAACCTGATATATGTTGTGTTGTGAGCTGCTTTCTAGACTTTATCACTCTCTCCAGGTTCCTAGCTTGAATTGTTTGGACTTAGAGCTTATTACAGCAGATTTCTAAAATAATAGCAGCAGACAGCTATTATAAAATACGAAAACACACTATTGTGAAAGACAGAAGTACACAAAAGATTTAGCAAGCCATCAATGATATTGAGGAAACAAATAGCGGAATAAAGGTTGCGCAATGGAACAGGAAGAATACAAATTTCAGCTTAGCAAAGTGTAGATAAAGCAGAGTTATTCTAGGTCACATACAGGGTTCTGCAAGGTGGCTGTCTAAAGAAAACAGCTTTGTTTGTGCTCAGTGACTTCTAGCTGTATGCTTTTCCACATACATATTCACAGGTAACCTTAAAGTGACCCTAAACTCTGTATATGCATATTTAAGAAACTAATACACTTTAATGATCTGCAATTTTAATTATGAAAGTTAAAATAAAGTAATGGCATGAGAGCCCTGGTCGACATCTGGAGAACCTGGAGAGTTTGAAAGTGTGGGTAATGACAATAGCAGAAGATTGTCTGCATTGAGAGGTGGAACTGCATCATTTCCAGGGACATTTCTGCATAAGGTGAGTATTTCAGTAGTGGCTAGTAGATCAATTTTATATATTTATATATAGATATATATAGTAAGAAAAAATGCTACTATTTAGAGGAGGTGTGGTTAGTATTAAAGCAGACCTACCACCTGGTAGGTCACTCTGCAGTATCGGCTGCAGTTCAGATCCCCTATTGAAAATAAAAAAACTATTTCTGACAGCAGGAGGGGTGTCTTTTAAGACACAAGCTGCAAGGATATTTGGGACATCTCTCCCAGATGCCCTTGTGGCTGTAAGAAATCCCCAGTTTTGCAAAATTGAGACTTCAGCGTCACATCTGCAAGACTTTGTGATGGGTGAAGAGGGGAGAGAGTAACCTTTCTTTACCCAGCCTCAGCAGACTGTTAGGTCGACGTGCCCACTCGATTAGGTCCCCTACCTATGCAGCTGTACCTCCGAGACGTAGGTGTGCCCCCCTGTTTGCCAGCTCCTGGTGCTCGTCTGCCGACCTTGGTCCTAGGTTACAATCCTGGCCTGGGCACTATCTGCAAGCACTTTGCATGTTCTACATGTGTCTGTGTGGGTTTTCTTTGGGTACTCCAGTTTCCCACACGCCAAAGACATGCTGATAGGTTAATTGGCTTCCCCTCCAAAAATATTCTCCTATGCTAGTAAATAATAAAATTCGATTCTACTTAAATTTCGAGTTTCCCAATCGAATTTTGATTCGACTGAGAAATTCACACTCAAAAATTCGCATAAAACACTAAAAAATTCGCATAAAGCCTAAAATTCACATAAGGGCTTGTTTCCACTTGAAGCCCAGCACTGACCGCGGCCATAGAGGTCAATGGGCGCCGCTAAAAACCGCATGACATGCGGTTCTTAGCGGCGGCGGTTCTTAGCGGCGGCAATCACGCCGCCGGCTTCCACACAAGTGGAAACAAGGCTTAAGGTGGAAAATTTGGATTTGCTGTATGAGCTTGAGCTATAATAGAAGAATCAGTGTACATAGTAGCAGAGCTTTACATTAAGAGCTGAGATTTGAACCCAATTTATACACAAACTTGACATGTTAGAGCAAAACTTATTGTTTTCAAATGTTTCCCCCAACCCTTCTCTACAACTCCAGCAATGTCCCCCCAACCCTTCTCTACATCTCCAGCAATGTTTCCCCAACCCTTCTCTACAACTCCAGCAATGTCCCCCAACCCTTCTCTACAACTCCAGCAATTTTTGTGAGGATACCATTTTCAGGGGCTTTGCAATAAGCTGACAAAGTAAGCGAGCACCATGCGAATTTACGCCAATGCAAATTCATTCCCGCATGTGAAAATTTTAAATAAAATGGCGATACTCGCACGTGAAATAGCGGCACGGCAAATCAAAGTTATTTTATAAGTTGAAATTTCGATTTCAGTCTAAATATCAGGCTGATTTTCGACTTTTTCGGTGAAAAGTCTAAATGACCCCATCAAAATTCGGCTATGCGAATTTTCGGCGAAAAAGTCAAAATTTCTACTTAAAAATTCGCACTGCAAATTTTTCGACCATCTCTATCTACCACCCTTACGCTGCGTACAGAAAGGTCTTGAAGACAGAGAGAGAGAGAGCATCTGAAGGCAAAAATACAGATTTTGATTTCTTTCCGAAACTATTTACTTTACCTATATACCTCTTATTGCAGTTGAATGAGTTTGGGAACAGTGCATTGGATAGTCATCATTAGTGATGAGAGACATAGGCACTATTCGAATTTGCTATATTTTCTACTAAGTCCACTAATATTCCATTTGATGTCCGTAAATACGAAATTTGCTTATATGGCCATGCATTGCGATAATATATTCTATGTGCTATGGGCATCGCATTGGGATTATCTTCAAAATGAATGGATGAATGGTCAAGGCGGACAGTTCGGCCGCGAACATTAGAGATGGTCGAATTATTCGACTTTGTGAGCTGATTGCAAAGCCCCTGAAATCGGTATCATCTCCAATATTGCAGGAGATGTAGAGAAGGGTTGGAGAAACATTTGAAAAAAATAAGTTTTGCTCTAGCACATGTAGTTTTTGCATAAATTAAGTTCAAAGTTAAAGTCGAAATTCCGATTTTCGAAACTTTTACTTGACTTTGAACTAAATTTGTGAAAAAACTATTTGTGTTAGAGACATACTTTCTTATTTGGAGTATACCCCAACCCTTCTCTATATCTCTAGCAAGTTTGGTGTTAATACTATGTTCAGGGGCTTTGCAATTAACTCAAAACCATCAAAATGGTAGAATTTTTTTTTAAAAATTCGACCATCTCTAGTAGAGATGGTCGAATTTTTCGACTTGCAAACTTTGTGAGCTTATTGCAAAGCCCCTGAAAATGGTATCATCACCAAACTTGCTGGAGGTGTAGAGAAGAGTTGGAGGAACATTTGAAAAAAATAAGTTTTGCTCTAACACATGTAGTTTTTGCATGAATTAAGTTCAAATTTAAAGTCGAAATTCCGATTTTCGAATTTTTAACTTGACTTTGAACTTAATTTGTGAAAAAACTATTTGTGTTAGAGACATACTTTCTTATTTGGAGTATACCCCCAACCCTTCTCTACATCTCTAGCAAGTTTGGTGTTAATACTATGTTCAGGGGCTTTGCAATTACCTCGAAACCATCAAAATGGTAGAATTTTTGAAAAAAAATTCAACCATCTCTAGCGAACGTGGAATGATCACTTTTCTTCTCTCGGCCAACAGTACCGGTGTTCGACCCACCAAGGAGAAGTTTATTATTCTTCCGCCGAATACCGGACGTGACGTCACTGACATTGCTTCCATTTTTAAAGCTAATTTCTCACTAGAGATTGGGGACTATAGCGTAAATATTTTTTCACTTGAGGAGGTATTTGTTCATGAGAGAAGGTATTCGGAATAAGGAACTGTGCTTTAAGGTACGGGAAGTGATGTCAGTGATGTCTCTTCCGGTTTTTCAAATTCCCCTCAAACAGGTGGAGAATTTGAAGTTCCCCGCGAACAGACGGACGCTGGACTTTTCTAAAGTTTGATCTGCCTGTTTGTGAACAGATGTGACCAATGTTCGGCCATCACTAATCACAAAACATGGCCATGAACTTGCCAGTGCATAATATCTTGAATAATCAAAATTGCGAATATCTGCCGCCATATTTGTGAAATTCGTGAATTCTCATATTGCCGATATTCTGCAAAAATATTCGCAGTTTGAATATTCAAGCTCAACACTAGTTATCATGTTTTTCTTATGTGTGCTTTTCTTTTTTTGGTTAAGGAATGACATTTGTATTCATATCTCAGAGGGGTTGAAAGGAACGCAGCACTGAAATACAAATGCCTTTGGTAAATTGAAAAGAAAAGACATAGATCTGTATCTGGATGCTGGAGAACATTTTCATAATAAGGAATTTGTTTTAACCCCATACCCCCCATTGTCCCCCTTGTCTCATCTCTCATCATTTCTTATCTGTAGACGGCAGGTCCAGATGTCATTACACTTGGCCGGTGATCACTGGCATGTAATGTCAACCCAGTTATGCCGTCCAGCTGGGAAATCTGAGTGACGTCTCCCAGCTTTGAGATAGCAATCTTTTTCATTAGTCTGCACACATATTACATGTTGTTATTACCAATTTGTCTCAGGTTCCTCCAGACAGCGACACTGAAAACTTATTTTTTTTAAAGAGGAACACTAGTCATGCGTAAACGTCATCAGAAGTATTATATGATCACATGTTGAATTTGGAATTTCCATTTCTAAACATAAACTAAAGAGAAGGGGTTGACTCCTTGTTTAAGGAAAGAATGGGAAGATCTTCATGAAGACCCCACAAGGTCTAGGTGGCAATGTTGCTAATAATAAGATCTATTAAAAAATAAATATGTGCGCACTGACATGTCATACTTGTACTTTAGTTCAGGGGTGCCAAACAGATGAATTGTGATCTACTAATGTCTTGCAAAGGCAATGGGAGTAGATCCCTGAGATTTGTTTTCCCTCATCTTTATTAACACAAGACCATTAGTATGACCAGAATTGTATTGTGCTATACAGGTACCGGTGGTCTGTCATAGTGGAAGTGATCCATGTGTGGCAGTAAAGATGTGGGCCTTCCCACCCCACCAAGATACACCTGCTGGACCCTAACGAGATGGCCGGGTGTGTCTCCACAAAAGGAGCTGGGACGTCTCAGTGGGCAATTGTGGGGAATCAGCTCAAACGGTGCTCCAAAAAACATCAATCCACAAGATTGTTATCCTC
>CM070035.1:157503760-157521181 GCA_036250615.1 Ptychadena robeensis | reverse complement strand
CCACATAGATTGTTATCCTCTTAGGCTTAGCCATTACACAGTCGGATTCCATGGCGCTCGATCAACCTATCCGATCGATTCCGGCGATTCCTGGCGGGAGGGATCGCGGTGGGATAGATCGGCCAATTAAGCGAACTCCTGATCGCTGGGCATACCACCTGTCCAACGGATTCCGGGGACAATTCCGCGGCGATTCCATGTCCGATTGTCCACCTCAACAAAGGCAACTCCCCATGATGTGTGCAGAATCGGATCAAAAAAGACACATGTTGGTTCTCTGTCGGATCCGTTCTGGGCCCCTGAACGATCGGACGTGATCGATCGGAAAGTGGCTGCACACGATTCCGGCACGATCGTTTGCTGCACGAGCCGGAATCGATCGGCCCGGAATCCGGCCGGAATCCGACCCCGTGTATGGGGGCTTTTTTAAGCTGGCCATCCACCTTCAGATTTCCTTCAGATAGATCTACCAACAAACCATGTAGTATAGTGCTCCCTGATAGAATTAGAATACCATAGTGATTGGAAGGTGTAGAAAGTCCTCATATTACATGGTTTGGTTTTAAAAATCTGATCTGAAGGAAATCTGACAGAGAAATCTGAAGGTGTATGGCCAGCTTTAAGGGCTCCTGCCCATGTTTATTTGATCACACAGTCCAAATAAAGGGTTACCCTCGCAGGGGTTAATAGATATCCAAATGAAACAAAGTCACTCAAAAATGCCAAGCCTTCTGGCTTGGCAGCGATCAAACAACAGTTCCTTCCTTTATGAACCCTTAATGGCCTGCCTCCTAGCAGCCAGCAGCACTGTCTCCAACCTCATTGGGGCCCTGACTGCCCAGCTCCTTTTGTGGAGACACACCCGGCCATCTCGTTAGGGTCCACACATGGATCACTTCCACTATGACAGACCACTGGTCTGTCACAATATATATATATATATATATATATATAGTGGGGGTTCAGTCTCATATGGGTGCTCTAAATGACTTGATGCCACACTCTTTAGGGCTCCTGCCCATATTTCATTGTCAACACAAGTCTTTCCAAATGAAAATTATACAGGGGTTAATATCATGACCAGTCCACAAAGAAAAAATGCCCCTGGCTTGCAGACATATATGATATTCCTTAACTAAAGGAAAATCATGACATTGGTCTCCCAGCAGCAACAGGCCTGAGCCCCATACTCCTTGTAAGCCTTCCTGTATCCACTTGCTCAAACAGCCCACCGTCTGCTACCTGGTCAGGAGCCCTGACACTCTGGTCCCAGCTCCACAATCACCTGCAGGCAAGTGGTAATTCTGGTGTGTTTCTGGGTAGATTGGGAAGGCTCACCCAGTTCCTTTCTTGCTATTCCAGAGTCCAGGACTCTAAAACAAAAACCGCACAGCAACCTACTGTAGCAGTCCAATACTTTCCTGGACTCCTTCTAGGATACAACATCTGATACTTTCACTACTGGTTTTTTACACGGTGACAGAGAACCAGTCTATCACAATTAGTGAATGTTGGCTTTTTTTCTCCCAGCGAACAGTACGGGTGTTCGACCTGTCACATTTGCCAGCGAGAAGAAGATTATTATTCTTCCGCCGACTGGCTCAGGAGCAGAAAGAGTGAAAAAAAAACGGCTTAACCTCCCTGGCATTATGGGATTTACCCGCTGCCCGGACAATCACGGCGGAGTACACAGGGAAAAACGACACCCCTGCCATTAACATGAAGGTATATGGTGACTCTGCCTGTTCACAAATGGACCTGATCGATATTCGGCCATCACGAATCAAAATGTATATATATATATATATATATACTCCCTGTGAGCCCCCTGTACCAGCTGCTCCAGTACCACAGGCCTGGGCCCCACAGTCCTTGTGTGCCCCCTGTCTATATAGAAGCCTTGTCTCCAACTTCAATCAGGAGCTGTGTCTCCAGCTTCTATCTATGCAGGTTAGTGGAGCCAGGTGTGTCTCCACAAAAGGAGACCAGTGTGTCAGTGGGGTCCTACTGACACACTGGTCTCCTTTTGTGGAGACACACCTGGCTCCACTAACCTGCAAACAAGTGTTAACCATTAAGTGGACCCTGGGGGAATAGGGAGGCCCACCCGATTCCATCCTCTCTATCCCAGAGTCCGGGAGCTATTTAAGAAAACAAAACAAAAACAGCAACCTAATGGTGCTGGGCAATAATTTCCTGGACTCCTTCCAAGATACCACCTAATGGTCCATTCACACAGTGACAGATGACCAGTCTGTCACAATATTCACCAATTTTTTTATTGGAAAATCAATTTGACTTTTGCCAAATAACTGTTGAAAACCCCACCTTTAGATTATAACACCTAAACCTAAAATTCACATGGCTAGTAGAGATGGTCGAATTTTTTTTCAAAAATTCGACCATTTCGAAGGTTTCGACTTAATTGCAAAGCCCCTGAGCATAGTATCATCACCAAACTTGCTGGAGATGTAGAGAAGGGTTGGGGGTATAAGACAAAAAAGAAAGTATGTCTCCAACACAAAGAGTTTTTTCACAAATTAAGTTCAAAGTCAAGTAGAAATTTCGAAAATCGGAATTTCGACTTTAAATTTGAACTTAATTTATGCAAAAACGACATGCGCTAGAGCAAAGCTTTTTCTTTTCAAATGTTCCTCCAACGCTTCTCTACATCTCCAACAATTTGATGAGTGATGATACCATGTTCAGGGGCTTTGCAATAAGCTCACAAAGTTAGTAAGTCGAAAAATTCGACCATCTCTAATGGCTAGCAGATCTCGCTGTTCCCGCTCTTCCAGGTCCGATGATAGTGAGGAATAGAAAGTCTTCTGTCCTTTTGATCAGATGGTAGTGAGGCACATAGCTCAGGACAGATCCTGGAACAATGGAGGATTCATTCTGCATGATAAGATGATTTTCTTTCAGCAAGTCAAAGATGACGGTGGCTCTTGCTTATAATCAGTATTTCAGTGTCTTCAATTTGCCAACTTCATTTCCTACATTCTACATTGTAATCTGAGCATCAGTACACACAAACCTTTTAGTCCTCCCGTGTTGTCTACTGTGCAGAGAAGGGATTGATTTCAAGAATGTAACTATTTCTTTTCAAGATAGGGCCAGTAAAATAAAGGAGTGACAATGAATGAATAACAATGTTATACTAATATTTAAATACGGGTCCTCCCTGATAGAATACATCGTGATTGGAAGGTATATATCACTGCTATGTAGTGCCGGGTCCTCCCTGATAGAATACATAGTGATTGGAAGGTTTCAAATGCTCCTCATATTACATGGTTTTGGTAGAACAAAAGTTTTTTGTACAGAAATTGTATGGAAATGTAAGGTGTATGGGGGACATAAGCTTTTGATTTGTATATATATGCAAAATTGTAGCTGTATTATAAACTTTATAACTATATAACTATATATAACTTACACAAACCAGGATTGTATTGAAAGCATGAAAAATAGATCTGAGACATCCCAAATTTTTTATGACTTCAGTTAGCTAAAAGGTATCAGTAAAGTTTCACATATACAGGTCGATACCTGCTGTATCGATGAATGCTTGAGCGCAGCGTGGTGATGTTACGATGATGTCACACGCTGGACTCGAGCGTTAGTCGTTTGGCCGGTGCGCACCACTTTGCACAATAGATTCACATTTGTTTCTTTGGATGGAGACCAGGGTCATATAATGGCAATCGAACAGGGATTTACCAACATGTTGGTTCCCTGTTTGATCAGGCTTTCTTGTAGCGGGATTAATTGAAATGGTACAAGAACAATCGATCACCACAAATGCGCACCCGTGTATGGGAACCATAATACTCGAAACGTTCTGTATTCATTGATGTCTAAAACACTCTACTATAACAATATAAATATCATATAACAATAAAATACTAAACCTTACTAAACAGTTAAATCTTAATGCCACATCTCTACCAACATTTCACAACTGTAACTTGTGCAATTGTTTGTAAATGTGTTGTCACCAGTTCATTGTTCCATAGACACCATTTTAACACTCCAATTCATATAAAGGACATATAAAAGAATAACTCAAATTTGTTTGTTGTGATCTTTGATAAATTGCTGCACAGTGTTTGCATCTACAAAGTTGAGTGCAAGCTTGTTTTAAATGTTATATATAGTTTGATAATAGTATGTAGAAGCTTGCATGTCTTGCATAGAAGACAAATGTGGTCAATTTGCATAGCAGTATTAAAAGGCAAAAATATAACCAGTGATCAATGGCTACTTTTATTGGTATTTCCCTCTGCATGGGTCCTAAAGCAGCTGATGAGGTTTGCCCTTTGCCAGCCTATCTATGGGGATCTTACCACTCAGATGGTTATCACAGCTTTGGTGTGTTGAAGATGTATGGGTGTTTACTATTCAGCCTGATGTTCTTTGAACCATTAGGATTAAATGCCAATAAATTATACCATGGGGCAGATCTCTTACTGCACACATACCTGGCATTAGTAATTTTACTAACACTGATAAAGGCCTATCCTAAGGATGCTGGGACTTGAAGCCCTCCCAGCTAGTTCTGACCATTACTCTAGCTGTGGCATATAGAGATTCCATGCTCATCTTAATGCTGCATCTTGATAGAAGGGATAATCTATACGATTAAGCAGCCAGCACAGGCAAGCAGACCACATCACTATAGGCAGATGGACTGCACTGGACTGTACAATTCACAGGTAGAAGGAGAAGGCAAGCAAAAGACTGTGCTCCTGCCGTCACACTGACATTGTAGATGGAGTTGTATTGCTGCACTTGGACATAAAGCAAGTTTTTGTTGTTTTTCTTTTAGCCATGTCAAAAAATATAGGTTGATTGAGTTATAAGCGCCACATGTTGGTAAGCAATATGTCAGTTCTATTCTATATATATTGGTTTTCGAAGGGAGAAAGTCTCTCTTTTAGGGGTTTCAAGTGTAGTACCCCAGTCATCTTTTAAATTGGTAGACAGTGGCAAAGTTTGATCTTACATTGGTGATTACTCTAGTGTACCATTACTATTGAACAGTGGTGAATTGCCCTCTTACATTAATGATTTCCCACTTACATAGGTGGTCAGCAGGGCCACCATCAGAGATTCTGGGGCCCCATTCTAGGTAATTTTTTATTAGTAGAGTAGTGAGCCTTTTCATTAGCAGTAATAGTCCTGTATGCATGCCTTTCCATGATGACTTTGGCAAAAGTTAATGTAATGGGGGAGGAAGACCAACCTGTTAGCAGGCTAGGTATAATTGACCTGTAGCACCAAGGAGGGGACCCTGTGCACTTGCCCCTGGTACCTAATCCTTCCAAGCTGCTGACTTATAGTCAGGGATGGCGTTTATAGCTGTGGGGCAAATTGCCTAGGGAACCCTGTCAAGTAGGGGGGTCTATTTGAGAATAAGAAGAAAAGGAACACGCTGCTGCTCCTACTTCCTCTTTTTCTTCTCCTTCCCCCTCCATACACACCCCCACAACCCCCTGCACCTCCAACCCCCACGTGATCCCACCATTTGCGACAGCTCATGCTGCTCATATCGGGACAAGGAGGGAAGGCGTCTGTGTCAAGGAGGATGCTGAATATGCATGTGGGGGAGGACTCTCCAGGTCCCCAGGGCCCTATGCACACACATATTCTGCAAAGCTGGAGACACTGTCCTGCTCATAGTTTGTATAGAGATGACAAAAGCCAGAAGCTTTTGGTCAGGTATAACTTATAAATATATCCATATATTTGGATTCCTTTGTGTCAGTCCTGTTTCACAAATTGGGCAAAGGTTTGGTGGGGTGTGGGTAAGGCTGACAATGTTAAGGCTGCCATACACACCCCGACGGGTGCAGACAGACCTTCTCCGATAATCACCGGAATGCAAACCTGATGACGTCATCACGTTTGCACCCTGGTGCATTATGGGGCCCCTTCAGTCGGCCGGCACCCTTTGTGTGCCGGCAAATAGCTTCAATGAAGACGCCGGTCTTCATTGAAGCTTATGCCATCGGCTTCCATCGGCCAGAGATTGTCGGACATGTCCGTTCTCTGGCCGGCCGAGCCGATTTTTCCGCTGACCGGCGGCGCGAGCGTGCACGCCCGTCGGTCAGGTGAAAAATCGGCCGCTTATCGGCATGTGCATGGCAGGCATTAGTCTTATCATCATTCTTGACTTTCCCAGTTAAAAAAAACAAACAGAAGAGGATCTGTGTACAACTTGCCAAAATCTTGAAACAATATTGTTTTATTTCTAAGTTAAAACCTTAGATAACAGGGTGAAATAAGGAAAACTAGAGTTTTGCTTTAATAAAGGAAAATACATAAAATTGTACAAACAGTTAAGCAATACCAGCAAAAGTAAATTTTCTTATTTTTTTTTTACTTTTTCAGGTCACCGGTTCGCCTAATTTATAACAGGCCTTATTTTTCTGTACAGAGACAGATTGATACTATAATTATTAATCTGCTTTTCTTTCAACTCCCCGGTGACTGATTAAATACCAGTTGGAGGGAATAATAGCACTCCTGATATGTTCCCGTACAGCCCATGTTTAATGAGTTACTGTAGTTAAGGGATGACAGGCAGCAGAGATAACACAAGTTATCGAATAGGCTGAGCATGGGAATACAAATATGACTTGGACGCACTGCAATGGGCTGGCTGGAAAACATTGCTGATTATATTTTGTTGATGTCAGCCGTACAACAAACAAAGATGGCCATAGACTGTCACAGATCAACAACGGACGTGTTTGTTTTATGTGCTTTTCATAAATGTTATTTTGTAAATATTTTTTATTATAGTTGGACAAAGTCTGTATGTAAAACTGTTTCCTGGACCATCTTGGCAGCATCTAATGGGGTTGCCCTGTCCCTCTTTGAAACCTATAGGACCGCCTAACTATAGAAGTAAGCCCACCCCATACTTTGCCATTTTTTTTTCTGTGACTCCTTCCTGCATTGTGAATAAAAGGCAGCATATCCATGGCAGCATATCACGCTCTCTGTGGGCAGATGACCCAGGCAGATGGAGGCCCTGTTGTGTAGCAGGGAACGACTAGAGCAAGCTATTGGTCTCTGAGGTCCATGGTGGAGACCAAACTGTCCATGCAGCAGACCAAACTGTCCATGTAGCAGACCAAACTGTCCATGCAACAGACCAAACTGTCTATGCAGCTGACCAAACTGCCCATGCTGGAGAGCAAATTATCCATGCTGGATACCAAACTGTTCATGGTGAAGCGTGAACGTCTCATGCTTGAAACCAAGCTGTCCATGTTGGAGACCACACTGCCCATGCTGGTGTCCAAACTGGCCGTGGTGGCCACTGAAATGTCCATTCTGGAGACTGAACTGCCCATGCTGGAGACCAAACTGCCCATGCTGGAGACCAAACTGCCCATGTTAGAGACCAACCTATCCATGCTGGACTCCAAACTGTTCATGGTGAAGAGCAAACTGTTCATGCTAGAGACCATATTGCCCATGCTGCAGTCCAAATTGTCAATGCTTTCTGTGGATAAGCTGTTTTAGACAGTTGCTTAGCAGGCTTTGAATCCATTAACATAGTGTCTTTGCCTGGAGTTTGATGAGTATTGTTAGAGCCTTTATTGAAGGATTGTATTAATGGTTGAAAATGAGCGTCCGCTCGAAGCGCGTCCCATTGTTCCTATTGAGCCCCCCAGCATCTGTAAGCAGAAAGTGATCTAATCTCCAACCAGGAAGTGAGGTCCTCCTGGAACACACATGGCCCTGAGAGATCCACCCTTGTAAACCTCTCTTAATGTGAGTATCTTGTCTGTTGTTTTGTTTCATTTTCTTTTATCTTATCCTATTCCACATGATTTAACCATTTGTTGTACTAGGTTGTGCGCCTCTGTCCTTTGTCTGTTACAGGGGGCCACACTCCTCCATTTTGAGAGCTGCACACCCACACACAACTTAAACACCCACCCCTCATACTCACTCTATTTTACTCTGCAACCTTTGCTCAGGCCCCATACACCAACTGAGGGCCTTTCTGGCCACTTATATCACTATAGCTGTGTAATCACTGCTGAAGGTTGTGCGCAACTACCTATTATCTTTCTAAGTTACTGAAAGACCCTGTTTAATATTTGATTATAAGTCTGGATTAAAACCACTCTAAAGGAATAACCCAAAAAAACTTGTGCGAGCAACAGGTTAAGAAAGTTTTACATTCAAACAGGATGAAGTCCTCTCTGCGCCATCCAAACAATCCTTCTATCAATAACAGCCATGAAATATTCATCTGCAGTAGACTTTATTTGCTTTCTTCTCTGCTCAGCTCAGCTCTCCATGTGCATGCTTCTGTTTAAACTTGTTTCTATTCATTTAAATAATTTATATCGCAACTACCGCCAGCCTGACGTGGCTTTGAATTATTGCAAACTGTATAAATGACCCGGAGCTGTTTTAAAATGACTTAAACTAATTATTTTTTGTTTTTCAGCACGCTCGTCATCAGCGATATCTACGCGTGTTATCTCTAGCGTACATGAGATGCGCCTGGGCTCAGCATGGAGAAGCCAAATGCAACTGCGTTTAAATGGGTTTAATGACTCTTTTACAAATCATGTTTGTGCTGCACACAAGGATAATTTTCTGAAGTGATAAATTGGCTCATATGTCTCAAGAAAGGCTGACAATCTGCACCTAGGGGGGTGTTTATTTTTGAAGAACCAGAATAATTATCTTTGATGCACTGTCCTATTTAGACAACTCAACTATATGCACCATGGCATCTATATAACTATACTTCATGTTTGCCGTTTCCATGTTCTCCAGCTCTATGCATACATCAAGGCATTGCATAGTCCAGTGGTTCCCAAACTTTCCTTGCAGGGCCCCCCTTTTCTATTTGGGAACATTATCGAGCCCCCCCCCTCCCTATTCAAACACAGGTTAAAAATGAGGGCCAGCGCCCCCTGGAATACCTTTGCGCCCCCCAGGGGGACCCGCCCCCCAGTTTGGGAACCATTGCCGTCAGTCAGACATCACAACTTTGCAATTACATTGATTGAGTTTTAACTCTACATTCGTCTACAGCACCTGGTGGCCTCACTAGAACATTCTCCTCCATCCCTCCTCCTCCCATAGCTGTCAATTTAGCTGGCCAAGAATACGGGTTGTGGCGTCACTTCCGGTTTCCAGCCACACTCTTCCAGGTTCCAGATGCTGGATGTGATGTCACTTCCAGTATCGGGAGATTTAAATCCCCTCCTTCCTATTCAGTTCCTGCCTAAATTAGGAGGGAGAGGGTGTTACACTTCCTAGTAATGTCCCACCCCACACATCATCTGCACAAGCGGGGTAAGAACTTAGGAGGGAGAGTGACGCCCCCTCACTCCTAAATTAGCCCTAAATTAAAAATTGCCCCGGGATTTTGTAAAATCGGGATTTGGCCGTGAAAGTCACATAAAAAATGGGAGGGTTGACAGGTATGTCCTCCTCCGCCTTTAGCTTCTCATCCACAATGCACCATGTCATAACAATATAAATAATGTAGAGAAGCTCACCTTCTATCTTTACTTTTTCTAAATCCCTGTTGTCAGACTGAGAAAACACTAAAGGTCCACATACAAGGGTCAATTTTTTCGATTCCCGAACCATCGAACGATGTGCGCATTCAAGGTGATCAATTGTTGGGCAAACCATGCACCCTTTTCTTACCAACATAGTGGTAAATTCCTGTTCGATTGCCATAAAATATCAAACAGGAACCAAGTGTGCAAAGTGGTGCGCATCGATTTGCCGTTCAAATGACAAAGGCTCAAGCACAGCATGGTGAGCATTCATCTATCAAGTGGGTATTGGTCCATGTATGAGTGGAAGAAGGTATCCAATACAAATGAACACTTCAACAATCCTTTACGCCCCATGTACAGAACTTTGCTAGATCCTGCCACTTCCATCTCTGCAACATCTTCAAGATCCGCCCCTTCCTTTCCCCAGAAACCACCAAACTCCTGGTACACGCTCTAAACATTTCTCGTCTGAACTACTGCACCACCATCCTCGCTGATTTTCCTCCTACTGGACTATCGCCTCTTCAATCCATCATAAATGGTGCATTTACTCCTCTAACCACTCCTCATCTGCTGCTCCTCTCTGCAAATCTCTACACTGGCTTCCCATTGTCCAGAGAATTAAATTTAAAGTTCTGTGCCTTGCTTTTAAATCATTCCACATCACCTGTCCTCCTTACATCTCCAACCTGGTACACAAATACACCCCTAACCGCCCTCTCCGCTCCTCCAGTGATCTACTAATAACATCCCCACTCATAACATCAACACATGCACGGATTCAAGACTTCTCTAGGGCCGCTCCTACTCTCCGGAACTTTCTCCCTCACCTTATTTGATTTGCTCCTACCTTTGGTACTTTTAAAAAGTCCTGACAAGCCACCTCTTCTCACCTACCAATATTCTCATTCCTAACATCACAACCATACCAGTAGTGTGCATGTTCTCCTCATGTCTGTGTGGGTTTTTCTTGGTTCTGCATTGAAATATACACAGATGAATTTTCACATAGAAAACCATTATAAATGCCCCCAGTGGCCATTCATGATTTTGCACCCTGAGGTAACCTCCAGAAGCCTGGGAGATAAAGATGGAATCTTTCATACGATACCAGGGAACAGCAGGTAAGAATATATTTTTTAGGATTGTAGAACCCTACACCAACATCATACCATCTATATAAATATATGTTTTAAGGCTCGCATACACCTTACAATCTTTTCATACAATTTCTGTACAATCACATTTTGTTCTACCAAAACCATGTAATATGAGGACCTTTCTAATCCTTCCAATCACTATGTATTCTTTTAGGGAGGACCCGGCACTACATAGCAGTGATATATACCTTCCAATCACAATGTATTCTATCAGGGAGGAACTGGGACTACATAGCAGTGATATATACCTTCCAATCACTATGTATTCTATCAGGGAGGCCACTATACTACACAGTTGTTGGTAGATCTAATGGAGATTGTATGGATCGAACTTAAGGTGTATGGGGGGCTTTAGATTTAGAATATAATATATACACTTTATGTCCTACACTGTATTAGTTATGTATGATGTTTTAAAGTAATCCAGGTCATTGTATATGTATAGTGCTTAATTCAAATCAACTGGACTTGCTGTGTTTATTTCTTGAAGACGTTTCGATAGTCATCCAACTGGCTTTCTCAATTCAGTGTGTTTCACTACAGATGTTTTTTATAAATACAGTCATACACATTGATGACTATCTACAACTTCAATCTGACTGACTCTTTCACTGTATTTCTTCTTAAGAATTTAAGACAAAGTAAGCAGCCACTCCTAAGAGACACAAAAATATCCAGATAAGGAAATAATTAAATTAGAACTTTCAGAGTGATAATTCACTTTACTAAGTGAACAGCCTAAAATCCTTTCACAAATTAAAGTAATTGAAACATCTTACAAATCCCCATCAGACACATCAAATTTATAAACAGTTCATAGTATATCTACTCGGACAGGACTATGCCAGACATTGTCGCCTATGTTCTGCAAAGCCACAATTGCCACACACAAATATTAAGTCCAAAGTTCCCATTGGAGATAATTTATTAACTCGAATTGTTGGAGGGCAATCAATAGTTGGCGATCACACAGCTGTTTTATATAAAACCACTCTGCGTATACTTTGAGAGATCCAAATCTCCATATTATCAAGCTCTTGTTTTCATAAGAGTTTTGGCTGCCCGGGGAGCAAATATTAACTTGTGATAAAAAAAAATAAAAAATGTCAGATGAATATAAAGTTGATCATTGAAGGTCTGCTGAGCTAAGTTTATACCAAAGTGCAAAGTTCAGAGTTGTATCAATGAGGAGTCCATACTCTGGTCATGTATAATATTTTTTGTGTTGTGCTCCTTCATTCCTTCCTTCCTGTCTTCCTTTTAAAGGAAGGAAATGATGGCACATGTCTATCCAGATCAACGTTGATATACTTATACTTAAATAAATGTTTTCCCTACTAAGGTCTAGGACCTCAACTTGACCACTAATATAAAAAGACATGCAATGTAAAGGGGTTAACTTCCACATTTTCCAAAATTATTCTATGTACCGTATTTTTCACCATTAAAGACGCACCGGCATATAAGACGCACCCAGTTTTTAGGGCAGGAAAACCAGAAAAAAAAGATTTAATACGTTTTCACATCAAGTGGGTTAATGCAATATTTTCAGTGAATGCAATATCCAATTCAGCCAGCAGGTGTCACTAGCAGCAGTAAACTCTCAGCTAAACAACATCATCTCTACACTGTACACTCTACAGGAGGAGGGGGGGGGGGCGGGCTGTCTCCTCTCCTCTCACTGTGCTGTGTCTGTGGGGAGTGATTGCTGTTCCCACGGACAGAAGAGAAAAGGTAAATGCAAGTTCATCTATACTTTTCTCTTAATTTCCTATGCCAGTTCAGGGCTGCATAGAAAATGATACAGTTTAGATGGGAGAGTCGGCATTAGCCGGCATCTCACATCTGACAGCTTGTCCAGCTCCCCCAGCTAATCTCCGTGCCGGAAGAGCTGGCGGGCAGCCAAGGTGCGACCACCAGCGGCCAAGTGGCACTTTTTGCCCCCAATTTTGGGGGTGAAAAAGTGCGTCTTATATGCCGAAAAATACGGTAATACTTTGTGTCATTTTACATTTGAGCGTGGATATTTCAATTTTTAAGTAGAAATGTCAATTTCAAATAGAAATTCTGTCACAAAATTATCTACCAACTCAATAGAACTTCAATTTCAAATTGAAAATTCTCCTTACAAAATTTAAATAGCCGTGCTTATATGTAAAATAACACAATTTAATTACATATTAAAATGGAATAAGTGTAATGGTCTCCAGACCTCTCACCTATTCCATAAGGTTTAGTAGAAAGTCCTGGAAAAAAAACAGACAGATTTACAAATATTTTTATTAAATTCTATCCTTCAACAGACCTACCTGCACAGTTGTATCAATATCCCTACTGTAATTTATTCTGGGCAGATGTCTCCCGTGCTAATGCATAGAGATGGTTGAATTTTTTGACTAGCTGAATTTGTGAGCTGATTGCAAAGCCTCTGAAAATGGGCACTAAAATTGCTGGAGATGTAGAGAAGGGTTGAGGGAACAAAAAAAAAGTGTTGCTCTAGCACATGTAGTTTTTGCATAAATTAAGTTCAAAGTCAAAGTCGAAATTTTCAACATTTCAACCTGACTTTGAACTTAATTTATGCAAAAACAATTTGTGTTAGAGCCATACTTTTTTATATTTTTTTATATTTTATATTTTTTATAGTATACCCCCAATCTCCAGTTTGGTGATAATACCACGTTTAGTGGCTTTGCAATTAACTTGAAATCGTCGAAATGGTCGTATTGTGTAAAAAAAATTTGACCATCTCTAATCAGAATGGGAAGTATCCTCTCTGTGTCTTTTTCCCCGTGGTGGGCACTCAGAGAAGAAGCAGTTGACACTATGCCTTATTATAATAGCTTTTTTATTTATTTTTTTAATTGATGTATTTTTAAACCTTTAGGAAGGGGAGGGAGGTCAGGGAGACTTCTATACCAATTCCATAGTGTGGGGGATTAGATTCTTTTTTCTTATTTATTATATTTTAAAATTAATATTCTAAAATAGAGATTTAAAAAATAGTTACACTTTCAACTTAAAAATTAAGTTTTGGAATTTTTTGACCCAAATCAAATCTCTGCTGCAGCTTGGTCTCTGCTGATGACTCAACAACTGAGTATTAAATATGTAAAGTTTGAAAAGATGATACCCCTGAACTGGGACACATTTAAATGATGCGCATCCACAGCGTGAAAAAAGACACAGAGGACACTTTCCATTCTGCTGAATGGTACAGTGTCCACTCTGCGTATACTTAGCTGCCTATACTTAGGTGCTGTTTTGAAGCCTTCACAGCTGCACCGCAGGGTGCCCTATTCAAGATGTGGGAAAACAGCTGTTTGGGCGCTCATTTTCCGCGTCTTAAGCTAGCCATACACGTGTAGGATTCCATGGCCAATTGATCACTCACCCAATTGATTCCGGCGATCTCAGCGGGAATGGGAGCTGCGATCAATCTGCCAATTAAGAGTATCCGATCGCTGCATACCACCTTGTCCAAGTGATCACGTCCAATTGATCTGGGGCTCAGAATTGGATCAGAATTGGATCCGACAGAGAACCAACATGTTGGTTCTCTGTCGGATCCAATTCTGAGCCCCAGATCAATTGGACGTGATCACTTGGACAAGGTGGTGTGCAGCGATCGGATACTCTTAATTGGCAGATTGATCGCAGCTCCCATTCCCGCTGAGATCGCCGGAATCAATTGGGTGAGTGATCAATTGACCATGGAATCCTACACGTGTATGGCTAGCTTTACCCCTGTTGCATAATTAGGGTGTGCTCCTGCTGATGCAGTGGGAGTGCACCCGAAACCATGGGCAAACTGTTTGCGAGCAGCAGGGAATCTGCCCGGCAAATGTGCAGGCATGCGCCTTGATTCCCCGGCTGGACCTACGTCCAACACAGGGAATCCACAGTGGACACAAATCAATTTTACATCCTTTTTTAAATCTCAGTGTTAAAGCCAATATTTTCTTGAAATCTTTACATCTAAAGAGATTGAATGTGATGATTATAAAGACATTAAAGTGTTAAATAAGATAGAATGTGAAGAACCGCTACGCATTCCCTTACATTTGTAATGGGGTTATGTAATGTGATGTGGCCGAGTTGGACACAAAGATGCACAGCAGTGTTCTCTGAGCCAATGACACAAACAGTAAATGTGTTTCCCAGTAACCAGGTTGTGGTCCAGAAATATAGGGCAAATTCACTCTTTTTCCACAGGATTGTATAGCAAAAGATGATTTCACTAAACTTGTGAATAGGCTTCTGACCTTTATATTTTTAGAAGCTAAGCAAACAATTACAAATGCATGGCAGACCTCCTGCCTGGATATCATAGAGGTTGGACAGGGACTAGATTTTTTTAAGGTCAGTGAATAATTAACCTGTATTTCACTGGATATTGATATGTAAAAATTAGATAGGGGGTAACCTATACACCTTCACAATTACTGGATGGAAATCCCCCCAACAGTTGAGTTGAGTTTGAAAAAAAAAATATGACCTCTATTCCAGACATTCTCTTTGTTCGACTACTCCATAGAGCCATGGTTTCCATGCACTGCACTGATGATGGCCAAGTAGCCTGAAACAGCTGTATGCGGTTTGGAATAAATTTCTGTACCATAAAGCCTATATTTGCACTGTACACCAGCAGTTTCTGGATGTGCATTTGGCTGATGGGGCGAAAAGGAATAATTTGCATGGTTTTGCCCACTGTCCCAAAAACAAAGGCTTCTACCTAAAGTTTTGGGATTTGTGCTGGATTGGGCCGTGTAAATACCTTCTGTTTTAAGAAGGCTTGATTGTGCTATGCACTGCTCGAGTTGAGGGCTTTTTTATTCCTTTCATCCCTTCTCACTATAACCTTCATGGGTACGTCTCTTTATTCCAGACATTTAAAACACTTAACCACAAAGCTATTTAAAATCTTTCCTGTTTGACATCATCTAGTATTTAACAAGATGGTACAATTGGATTTCAACCATTACGTAGCGTCATATGCACCATTTCAGACAAAATGATAGTAATTTTCTTTTATAGGACTCAGTGTTAACCAGGAAGTAAATTGTGAAAAGCCTAATATTGTAACCCATTAAAACCTTTTAAAATACTTTCCACTATGATAATGTTTAATACCTATTTATTTACAAATGTAGTTTAAGCTTAAGTTCGAGCCCAGTCTTGTCATGTAGTGTATGAGTAGTGGCGTTTATTAATTCCTCCCTAGTATGTGTGTTTATACCTTTGGTGGAGACATTGGAGATTCATTTGCGCTGGTGCAGGAAATAATGTGAATGGATCTATGTAATCTGTCAAGCATTATATTATACTGCTAATAATTAATCCACATCTGTCTTGTTCTTTGGCCTTCAAATATAGAGAGGAGACAAGAGTGTCTAATCATTGCCCAAAAAAAAGTTGTTTTTACTGGAGACACATGTACATGCATGATTGTATTTGTAAAGTGGACCTGTAATTAAAGGATAGAAATAAACAGTTGCGCACAATTGTCAGCAGTAATCACACAGTAGGAATGATGGCATTTAGAATGGTTGACAAAGGGATGCTGCCCAAAAGGGTCTTATTGATTATTGATCCTACTAAACAGATAGTGTGACTTTAAGGGTCTGTCTCCACTGCATTCTCGGCTCCGGCGGAGCCTATTCTGCCGATTCGGTCAACATAGTGCAGTAAGTTAACCCAGTGAATCGGCAGAACGCCATGATAACAGCCAGTCTGGTAGGAAGGAATGTGGATCGGTTCCATCCCCTGCCAAAAAAATGTGCTTAGTGAGGGGGGGTCGACGGAGCCAAGAATGCAGTTGAGACATACCCTAACTAAGGAGAGACCTTCCTGCTGGTGTCCATGCAGCAGCTACAAACCAGGAAGTGATGCCATCAGTAAACCAGGAAGTGGAGCCACACACACACACACTAACTCCAGCTTTTTTTTTTTTTTATTCCACCATTTCGACGGTTTCGACTTAAGTGCAAAGCCCCTGAACATAGTATCAACACCAAAAGAAAGTATGTCTCTAACAAAAACAGTTTTTTCACAAATTAAGTTCAAAGTCAAGTAGAAATTTTGAAAATCGGAATTTCGACTTTAACTTTGAACTTAATTTATGCAAAAACTACATGTGCTAGAGAAAAAAACTTTTTTTTCAAATGTTCCTCCAACCCTTCTCTATATCTCCAGCAATTGTGGTGATGATACCATTTTCAGGGGTTTTGCAATAAGCTTACAAAGTTAGCAAGTCGAAAAATTCGACCATCTCTATCTCCAGCTCCTATATCTCAGATGGAAATAGACACTCCTTGCTAGGTCTGCATTAGTGATGGCTCGAACTGTTCGCTGGCGAACTATACGCGGCGAACATCGCATGTTCGCGTTCGCGCATTTTCGCGAACATATGGCGAGTTCGACCCGCCCCCTATCTTTTTACATTGGTTAAACTTGGACCCTGTGAGTCACAGTCAGCAGACATAATCCAGCCAATCAGCACCCCCACCTCACGGACCATCCCACCCCCTATAACATAGCAAGTAGAGGACGCCATTTCACATGCTGCTGAGAAGGAGAGAGTTAGATCAGAAAGCTGCTGCTGCTGCATAGGGAACCATTAGCTAGGGCAGTGTTCTGTGTCATCTGCAGTATTCACTGAATATCCCATCCATCCATCCATGGGGAATATCCATCTCCCCCAGTGT
>CM070035.1:157472391-157492683 GCA_036250615.1 Ptychadena robeensis | reverse complement strand
CAGTGATAAGTACCTTCCAATCATATGTATTCTATCAGGAGGACCCGGCACTACATAGCAGTGATATATACCTTCCAATCACTATGTATTCTATCAGGGGGACCAGCACTACATAGCAGTGATAATACCTTCCAATCACTATGTATTCTATCAGGGAGGACCCACATAGCAGTGATATAAACCTTCCAATCACTATGTATTCTATCAGGGAGCCCACTATACTGCACAGTTGTTGGTAGATCTAATGGAGATTTTATGGATCGATCTTAAGAGGTATGGAGGGGGCTACATGTAGTTTGTGCATAAATTAAGTCAAAATAGTGTAGAGAGGGACCATTTTAATGAATTTGAGTTAATTGCAAAGCTCCTGAGCATGGTATCATCACCAAACTTGCTGGAGATGTAGAGAAGGGTTGGGGGTACACTACAAAAAAGTATTGCTCTAACACAAATTTAACACAGTTTTTGCATAAATTAAGTTTAAATTCGAGTAAACATTTCGAAAATCGAAATTTCAACTTTAATTTGGAACTATTCAAAAACTACATGTGCTAGAGCAAAACATTTTTTTTAAATGTTCCCACAACCCTTCTCTACATCTCCAGAAATTTTGGTGATAATATAATTTTCAGAGGCTTTGCAATCAGCTCACAAAGTCAGCTAGTCAAAACATTTGACCACCTCTAGTGCTAGAGGAAAACTTTTTTTGTAGTATACCCCCCAACCCTTCTCTTTATCTCCAGCAAGTTTGGTGATGATACCATGTTCAGGGGCTTTGCAATTAACTCGAAATGGTCGAATGTTTGAAAAATTCTACCATCTCTACTACCTATCTAGTATCTACCTGTGTATGCCTAGCTTTACTCAGAGCCCAGTTGAATCACCTTTCTTCTTTTCAGCCTATGGGGCTGATACCACAAGGCGTATACCTCATTAAATTCAGGTATTTGCTCTTTCATTAAAAAAAACTGATGTAGTATTGACTAGAGTACAGAAATCATGATATATCTGTCTAAAGTTCAGCTTTCACTGTATCAAAAACTAAAATCTCTTACTCTGACGTCAAACTGTAACCCTCCAGAATTCAGCCGAGGGAATCGTAATATTTTACAGGCAGGGCAGGCAGCACTATTTACCTTTTACTAGACTAACTGCAGCACTGAAAGAGGACTTGTCACGTTAATATATGCAAAAACAGCTTTTTACAGCCGGATCATTTCAAATCTTGCTGACTTTTACTTGGGCCTTAATCCAGTAGGGCACAAGGCACGATCCAGACCAGACGTTTTATCTTCATGGCAGGCCTCCAGTACTCTCCTCAATACAGTTATATGTTTATATGGCTCTATGTCATAACGGTGACTTGTCACATAGACAGATAACATTCATGCGGCTATAAATGGAAATTTTATGGTTCTTCTAATTGGCCAGATCTTCGTGAATTATTAAGGTCTTGATAACTATATCCATTTAATATTTACATATATTGGTCAACTATTCTATATCTTTATGGGACTTAAAGTCTAATTTCCATAGGTCTTACATAATTACTACACAATCCCAATGACAGGTGTTGGGTACGATAATGAAACAGTCATTGCTGTGTAGACTTTAAACCTTCGACAGTTTCTATAGTATGTTTGCTTTATTGCTTTCATGGTTGGAAGTTCGGAGATATTGCACAATGCAAATGTTTTTCCTTATATAGACCTACATAAAATAATACCAGCTAGAGATGGTTGAATTTTTTTTTTTAATTCGACCATTATGAATTGATTGCAAAGCCCCTGAACATGGTATCATCACTAGCGATGAGCGGCATAGGCAACATTCGAAATCATGATATTTCCCGAATAATTCTACTTGCATCTTACTTGCCATTGCCTTCAAAATGAATGGTAACATGTCTGTCTTCGCTTTTTTCTGGCTTTGCGAATATATGTTCGCAATGCATGGCTGTAGAGGTTCCTGGTGCATAACATTGCAAATATCCGCTACCATATTCGCAAATTTTGGGAATTTAGGAAAAAAAATTGTAAAACCATATATAAAAAAAAATATGATGGAGGTTCTTTGATTGATCTATTCACACACAAAGCTAAATATGTTTCTAAAAAGTATATCTTTATTATGTACATAAAACATTTAGTACATCTTCATATCAAAAAACATCATCAGACCAATTTGGACATGTCCAAATTGGTCTGATGATGTTTTTTGATATGAAGATTTTGTGAATTCTCGAATAGCCAATATTTGTCAAATATATTCCCAAATCGAATATTTGAGCTCAACACTAATCATCACCAAACTTGCTGGAGATGTGGAGAAGGATCAATAATATACAACAAAAAGTATTGCTCTAACACAAACAGTTTTTGCATAAATTACATTCAAATTCAATTCAAAATGTAAAAGTCGGAATTTTGACTTGTGGGTTGCTCCGGTTTCCTCCCACACTCCAAAGACATGCAGTAGGTTAACTGGCTTCCCCAAAGAAAGATTCTCCTATGTTAGTTACATGTGACCTATGTGTTAGGGACATAAGATAGTGAGCTCCTCTGAGAGACAGTTAGTGATATGACTATATATACTCTGTAAAGCGCTGCGTAATATGTTGGTGCTATAAGTACAAGATAATAATAACCCGGCCCAAAAAAAAGAACAACAAAAAAGAAAAAATGTGGTGCATGTTTATCAAAATACTTGTATCCAATTTTTTTGTACTTATTAAAGTACCAGGCAAGTAGCCCGGTTAAATTTAAATCGGTGTGAGTTTGTTTACTCTCTCCAAGCTTACATCAGGTACACTCACCTATCCGGTGAAAGCCCGCAGAGGTCCTCTGTATCGGCTGATTCTTCTGAGTCAGCCTCAATTACATCATTTATGAGGCTGGAGAGGCAGGGGGGTTGCAGCGCCATTGACCTCAATGCAATGGAGGTGGCTCCCCTTAACTGCAAACCCATTAGAAATATTAACATATAATTAAACCTGTTTTTGACACCACCCTACCTCTGCTTGGATGTCAGTGTGTGTTGCCTGTCTGGTTACCCCTCCGTACCTGATCCTGACAATCAGACTTAAGGATGAGTTTATATTACACTTTCAGATGGGTCAAATAACCCTACTGGAAAAATGAATTGTTGTATTTGGTCAAAGAGTCACCACATTAACTATAAGTGAATAATATCCACAGTTGCTAGAGATGTAAAGAAGGGTTGTGGAAACAATGAAAAAAATTGTATAACTCTAGCAGATATAGTTTATGTATAAAGTAAATTCATTGTCAAGTAACTTTTTACTGTATTTTTTGGACCATAAGATGCACGCAGTTTTAAGAGCAGGAAAAACAGAAAACAAATGTTCTTATCAATTGGGTAAAAAAACCCCGGCAGTACCCAAAATTCAGCCACAAACATGGTGTCACTAGAGAGCACACTTCAGACAATCATAATTTCCTCACACAGGTATAAGAGGAGGGGGAGGGGGGCTGCAGTCATGTCTCCCTTCTAGCGAGCATGTGAGCTGCACGGTGAGCGGATCTAACACAAAGGAAGACATAGGTTAAAGCTGCTGGCTGCAACTTTCATCTATGTCTCTCTGTTGTACTGCATACATCAGCAGAGCTGAGTATAGATGAGATCTCCGGGTGTGGCTGCATCTCTCATCTGACAGCTCCCCCACTAATATTTTTGCTGGGAGAGCTGGTGGGAAGCCAAGGACCATAAGACGCCGGTCCTTTATTACCGCTATTTGTGGGGTGAAAAGGTGCGTCTTATAGTCAGAACAATATCAATAAAATATATTTTAATCGTCTTATTTTCATTGGGAAAGATATGTATGCATTTTGTAGATCTAATTGGCAACCACCCATAGGCGAAAGACTTTCGGATGCGTGCAGTCGCTCCTTCGCAATCTGCGTGTGGTACTAGCACTGAGCTTGGCCAGGAGAGGTGAGGAAGCTGTCAGAAGGAAGATCCGTCCGCTGCACTGCCGCTCCATCTATTGAAACTCTTTTGTAAGTTTTTACACCATTGTACACTATTGTAAGCTTTGTCTATTGTAAGCTTTGTAGCTCCATGCCACCAGTGGAGCTTGAGTTACAAGAGAAAATGCTCTGTATACAGCTGTATATAGGGGTGCGTCTTATATTTCGTTGTGTGTCTTGCAGCCCACAAAATGCAGTAAATTCTTAACATTTCCAGCTATTTTGTTGATGAAACGTTGTTAAGGGGCTTTGCAATTCATTTTAAATCAACTGTATATGACCACTGTTGTAACGAGGGAGGCCGGTGCTGGACTCGTTAGTGCACCAGCGGCCCAAGGTTCGTTTAACCTCCCTAGAGCCTAGCTCGTCCGAGCTTTAGGCTCGCTTCAACCGCCCGGGAAGCCGCCGGGAGACTTTATGCCTCCCCGGAAAGCTGCGGCGATTGTTTACATCGCCGCAGCATTTCCGGGTTGGCGGCTCCGCCCCGATCGCGTCACTGTGACGCGGAAGGGGGCGGGGGGGGGGCGGCACCATAGACCTCCATGTTAATGGAGGAGAGCCGGCTTTCTCTCCCGCGCAGCTGTTGTCAGTAATGACAACAGCTGCGCGTAGAGCTCCGGCGGGATGCCGGAAACGGCGGGCAGTGTACTATGTACACTGCCTTGATATGGGCGGTGCGCTAGGGAGGTTAAGGTAGATCCCATGCCGGTATTGCTCCCCACCAATCACACAGAAACAAAGTCAGACAGCTGATAGGGAATATTTACAGTCTTTACTAGGGAAGATATGTACAGTTCATCACCAAACCCAAGCCTGGGAATGGGGCACACTCTTGAGGATCTACTGTTACAAACACATCTATCAGCTGCAGGGTGACTGATGGCTTTCAGGTCCCATTGAGAGAGGGTTAGGATCACAGTCCAGTGTCAGGGAAAGTAGAGAGCGGTCCAGTGGAGGTGGAGAAGGGAGGAATCCTTGCGTCTGCCTAACTCGACACCTACCAGTTTCCAGTGTCCATCCGCTCGGGGCACTACGGAGGGAAGGCAGGCCTGGGTCCAGGAGGCACAACCCTTTAACGGGCCACGGATGTGGGTCCTTCGATCCCGGGCACTAGCAGCGGGGCGGCCGTTGGGAGAACCTAGTAAAGATGGGAGCTCAATGCTCCAGAAGGGTGAGACACGCTGGCTGGATACAGGTTGCTTGAGGAGCTAACCCAACTCTGACTAAAAAGGGCCTAAAAAGGTATATTTATACCCTCTGCTTGGAGTAGGGCAGTAGCTTGTCTCCAGGCAGATAGGAAAAGCTACAATGTAAGGCCTAGAAAAGAGAGGGAAACTGAGGAGCCACCACTCATCCCTGCACCTGCTACAGAGGAATGCAGAGACAGTTAAAGCTATACACACATTTATACAGCACATTAATCATGTCATGGCAGGATCACAAATATACACATTTACGTGTATCCCACTACACTACATAGTGACAGCTATGTATTTAGCTCAATGCATGGAGTGAACCTTTGAATATGGGATCTCTGGGTTATAGCAGGCTGGCATCAAGAACACACGAATGGCAATGAATAAGCAGCTAAAAATGTTATATTTCCCAGAAAATGTAATGTGAAGAACAGAAGACAATGCAGTATAATGTACGATCCACGTTCCAAACTGCTGGATGGGTATTTGGCAGGCGGTGATGGAAATAAAAGCACATCCATGTGCTAGCTGCACTGCATGCAAGGATCATATAGGGATTTGGATTTAGGAAGTCTGTTACAAAAGCCAGTTTAGCTGTTATCAGTTTGCCTTATGACTCCACAATGAGGGGCTATAAAGCAGGCCTATGTGATAAAGGCAATGATATGGCGGTACAAACACACCACACCTACAGATCAAATATTTGTCTTGTGTCGTGTTCTATGGCAGTGTATTACAATGCTGGGATTGTGATGCCGGTTTACAGGAGCTTAGATTACACTGAGCAGAGTCAGCAGTTCCCCGAACTCACTCTGGATATTTTATATTGGATTACAGCTGCTACAAAATCATTACAGTAAACATTATTCTAATGGATAACAATACAGAGCATAATGGAAAGTATTCTTAAACCAAGTGCCATGCACACTACTGAGTGTGTGTGAGTATTTTTATTGCCCAGGGTGTGTTAGTATATGCATTTGATATCAGTGTTTACAGTCCCTATATAGCAGAGGAAGAAGCAGAACAATCCATTCCAGATAGGAAAAGCCAGAGGCATACACATGAGGTCAATACTGTGCTAACTCTACTAGTGTTGTAGGGCAGGTCCAGGGTAACGCGGACAGGTTAAAGATTCTCAGGGTCAGACTTAGGACATTTATAGGGAGATATTGGGATCCCCCCTAAATATTGGTGAATGAGTTTAGAGTGGGTTGATGATGCATTCCCAGAGAACAGATTTTGATGCCCTAGGCTTGGAGGAAGTAGGCTGAATGATAATGGATTGCAAAATTGTGAGTTTAAAGTACATAACTTCATAAGTGTTATAGATGTTTCCTACAGATGTATCTAGCCACACTTTGATGCTTCAGTGATGCTACAATGGAGGCTAAAACCTAAAATTTTAGGGAGTCCCTCTTAAAATTTGCGATGATTTTGCAGAAATTGGCAGTCAAGTGGCAATGTTGGATGAGAAGAACTGAATCACAGTTGGCATTTTTCATTTTGTTTTCTAGAAAATAATAAAAAAAAAGTTCAAATTAAATCAACTTAATAAAAAAAAACAAATAAACAGGGAAACCATGCACAAGGCTTTACCCTTTGACTAAAGTTTTTTTTTAATTTGTTAAAGAACATCCAAGTTGTAATGATGGCCAAACTGCCCCCAAAGCGGACAGTTTGGCTGCGAACATGGATGTTTGCTCTCCTTCTAGCCTGCGAGCAGTACAGGTGTTCGAACTCCCCCATTCGCCGGCGAGAAGGAGCTTAATATTCTTTCACCGGCAGGATCAGGAGCATTTAGATCCGCAAGGCGGACAGTTCGGCTGTGAACATAAATGTTCGCACTCCTTCTAGCCGGCGAGCAGTACGGGTGATCGACTCACCCACGTTTGCTGCCGAGAAGGAGCTTACTATTCTTCCTCCGGCAGGATCAGGAGCAGCAAGATCCCACCGGAGGAAGAATCTTTTCACTAAAGACGGACATCACATCCGGCAATCAGAATCAAGAACAGTGCGGGGAATTTGAATCTGCTGTCAGACTATTTTAAAAGTCCGATCCGCCTGTTCACGGATGGACCTAGCCGGAGTTCGGCCATCACTACCAAGTTGGTTGCCTCTAGCAGCAGTTAGGCAAATGGGTGCTGAGTGTTAGCATTAGATGGACTTTTTATTGAGAATGTGAAAGCATGACATATGTGTTGATTATGGAAACCTTGCAACCTATCTTGACATCATCCAACCATGATAGCTCAGCAGTCTTGCCATCAACTTAGGTTCTTTTTTCTACCCTTCATCTTGGCAACCACTGTTGATGTAACTCCCATTAACTTATCTTTGAGTAACAGTATCCCAGAAACGTGTGGAACATTTAAAGTACCAAAATTCCAAGCAGTTTTTTCTTACTTTAGTTGCTTTTGTAAAACCTTTTTGCTTTGACTTCCACATGCAACACACAGGTTCACCCTTGAAAGGCTATAGATTCCATAACAAGACTTTATTTGGGCTATTAGTAGTGGCTGAGGAAAATTCACAAAGCATTTTAAGAAAATAAACCTGACTTGTTATCGCACAAGCAGTAAACTGGAAGATATACGCTTTCACACTGTACATAACCCCCTGTACTATGGCAGACCCTTTGTTACTCTGTAAACTCTTCCTAAGCTTCGTATTGCTGTGGATTGGATTAACAAAAACCACAGACTTAAGTATTCATGCCTGTGCATTTTTCTATTTATTCTAGAATAATTTGTGACACGGCCAAATTTCTGTGGTACAGACCTGATTCTGTTTGATTTGCTTCACAATGTATTGTGGTTCATAAGCAAATGTCTGAATACCTGCCAGACTCTATGGCTAAGTCAGTGGGTGGAATGAGTTGCCGTTAGATAATACAGCTCCATAGCAGAGTTAAAGAACACTTGTACTAGGGCAATAAATACATTGATGTGAAGCAGAGTAGTAGTTAATGAATTATGAAGGCTGCCCAGCGTTCACTCCAGATAGCTAGCACAAGGTATTAAGCTATAGAATGTTCCTTAGATTTAAAATAAAATGCACGTATGCATTCAAAAATGGATTGTATTTGAAATCTCAGGTATTCTCTTTCACTTCACTTCCATCATTCTGATCGTTTCATGTTCCAGATCTCCTGTGCAGCCTCTGCTGTCCTGTCTGCTCGTCTTCCTTCTTTTTATCTTCATCTGCATTGTAAGTTCTGTTTTTAGCATGAATACTGCTACCTAGTGGTGTGACTGACCCAGCAGCGTTCACTGTGTATACAAACCTGATTGAGTCATTCATTTTTGTGAAATAACTTACATTGTTATGCTCCCCATATACATTTAGAATGTGACAGCTTTTTCTGGCCGATCTACCGTGCGTGATGACGTCATAACCCGTGGTCAATCGGACAAATAATTGGGTCACAATCAGCTGGGCACCCTTTGTGTGCCAGCACTGTCCTTTGGGTCAGTGACGGCAGACAGCATCTAGGGAACCTGGCCATTAGACAAGGCTGCCAGGTCACTGAGATTGTCAGTGAGCTTGCAGCCTCTGCTCACTGTACAGCACGAAGGGAGAGGGAGGAGCTGCTAGCTCACAGCTTCTAAAGGGAGAGAGCAGGCAGCTTCTGTGTTTTCAGCCCTGTCGGATCACCGACGTAGCTGAGGAGACATACCCGTAATTTGGACAGGGACACCTGTAACCATCAAAAGTATTAGACCGATCTAAGAATCATGGACTTAGACTGATTTGACGGCTGATTTCGGCCCTTTAAACTTTAGATCGGCACCCAATTTTTTGACTGACTGACTGTCGACCGACCACCTTGGTCATGGTGATTGAAAACAGAACTTAGGACCCAGCTGGAAGATTTGGTGATCAGAGGATCATTGTTGGAAAGGCTTTAAGGGAGGCCCAACAGCTAGAGCAAGGGGCAGAGATAATGTAAATTTTTCCACACCAAGGCCCAATCTACTATAAAGAAGGGCAGCAGTTTTCCAGATAGAGAGTTCCTCATTATAATCCCCCTTAATAGTTCTCCCTTGGTAAACTCATCTCATCCTTTGGCCTGAAATACAATTTATGCTCAAATTTACCTCTACATCCCTGCCTTGATTCCCTCTGTCCTGGACAATATCTCTCACATCTTTTCATGGACATCTAAAAGGTTCCTTAACCCACCTGGCGGTCCAAGTTCGGCGGTTCAGTTCTGATTTCAGAGTCAAAAGCGGTATGAAAAATTTAGCCACCCTGGTGGTCCGCCGAGATCTAGATTTCTGTACTAAAAAAAGGCACATTATTGTACAGGTACAACAGTTTCATTTGCTCGCAAAGTCAGACAGTGGTATTTTCTAAGTGAAATTTCACCATCTCTAATAAATATTAGTAAAACGTCCACAACATGGCACTGGCATCTAAGTTTGTTTACATTTGACCAGCTGAGCCCAGCTCAGGATTTCCTATTTGAACTCATTATATTTCCCGCATTACATTTCAAGTTTCCCCCACCCCCACACTTATATCTCCAACCTTGTACATAAATACACCCCTAGCTGCCCCTCTTCTCCTCCACTGACTAGAGATGGTCAAATTTTTCGACTAGCTGACTTCGTGAACTGATTGCAAAGAAAATGGTATCATCGCTAAAATTGCTGTAGAAAAGGGTTGAGTGAACGGTCGAAAAAATAGGTTTGGTCTAACACATTTAATTTATGCATAAAATATGTTCAAATTCAAAGTCGAAATTTTGACTTTCCAAACTTTTACTTGACTTTTTTGAGGTCAGAAGGTGGTCAATTGCACCGGTAATGAAATACAGGGACTTTAGGGAAATGTCTCATATCAGCTAATGGAACCTAAACAAGAGGTTTTGGCCATTCTATACAAACATCTTCAGATTTGGTGACATTGGTTATATTGAGCCAGGCCTGGGTATACAGACAGTAATACCAAACCTTTTACCAAATAGGGACAATGGAGGAAAAAGTTATCTTTAGATGTGGGCACAGTAAACGGGGTGGGGTAGAAAGGAAGGGTCACAATTACGTACTGTAATAAGTATGTAGAAGGGTTACAAGTAAGTAGTATAATAAGTGGGGACCCTGGTCCTGCTTTTGCACCAGGAATCCTACCAACAATACCTCTGTAAGTAGGCCTTTACAGAAAAGTACAGTATTTTGCACCAGATCATGTGATGCACCTAGATTTTTAGGAGGAAAATAAGAAACACAACTGTGTCTTTTATTGTTATCAAAGCAAAACATATGCATCTTATACAGCAAAACATATGGTATTTAAAGTAGAGACAATATGGACAATGATCTTATATGGAAAGAAGTGTAATAAAGCCAGAAAAAGATCGTTTTTATATGTAACTAACCAATGCTTCTAGGCAACCCTCTAGGCATTCAGTACATAGCACTCTTTTTTAGAAATGTAATTGTAATCTTCCGCGATACTCCCCCCTTTGCATCCCCAATGATGCCAGGGATGTGGGGTGGAAAGTGGCATTGCCTCCTCAACATGTGGGTCAATGACCTTGCCCCCAGTCCTTTAGCCATCATTTATGACTCCAAAGAGACAGACGGGGGACACTGCTAATTTTCACAACTGCTGGAGGCTCGCTGTGGGCAGATGAAACGTCCAGGGGGTTAATACCTGCTACATGCTCTGCTTTAAAAATCAATATTATACACATAAAATTTAAGTGTTATATACCTCATATGAAAACATAGCACTAGATTTCCAGTATGCTCCATGCCATGAGTCAGGAGCCCCTATTCATTTTCCCACAAGACAATGGTTGGGAAACTCTTTGCAGATTTTACCACCTTCCCAGAATTTTCTTCCTGTTTACATCAAGTTTAAATTGAAATGTGTGAGCAGCACCTTCTGAGCTTTAACTCTAAAGTGTTAAGTGCTTGAAGGGTTCTTATACAGATGACAGTGGTGAGCAGTGAGTCACCAGCAACAAAACACACCAAATGTTCCTCATTCTCCTTCTTCTTCCACTTATAAGACACGTCCTAAAGGAGATGTTACAACTTCCTCAATAATCTGACAGGTTTTAAGCAGATAGAAGAATGAAAACATGCCAAATTATTAAGCAACAGGTCTTTGCCTTCCGCTGACATCAGACCAGTGACTTTCACAGTTTTGTCAACACTTGGGAAAGTTCAATAGTAAGACATGTTCACCTGATAAAAGTTATGTATACTGCCTTGTGAGGTTTAAGGTTATGTAGGATAAGCATGGTGACAAAATTTGTATAGTTCTGCAGAGTCTGTGTCATTGCCCCGCCTCCTTTATGTCTGAATTAACCTCCCTGGCACACTGCTGATGTCCAGATTTCTGTACCAAAAGTGCACCATAGACCTAAATGGAATTTTTTTTATGTTGTAGGCCTGTAACTTCCCAAAATATGTCCGTACAAGGGTCTTAAAGACATCCTTATGTAAAAAAAAAAAAAGAATAAATAAAAGGTATAATTTGAATGATTAAATGTCTAAAATACTAATTTGGTATGATAAATTGTGTATTTATATTTATATTTTGTTCATAATAAAAATTTTATTCAATTGGAAATGTGTTTTGTGTTTTTTTTACTTTGAATTTTATTGGATACAGTTATCACTGTATCCAGTACAATTCCCTTTGGCACCCTCTCTACTCTGGTGTGATGAACATACTAGGGGAGAAAGGGTTAACTGCAAATAGCACATCTGGGGAATCACACTCAGAACATTCCTCTCTATAGAAAACTGTTCTGGTGTAATTTACATTTGAATCTCCTGCCGTCCCCCTGATGTGACGTCTTCACATCACTCGGAAAGGGCGGGGGGAGAGGGGTCCCCTGCAGCTTGTACTTGAGATCGGAGCCACCGTAGCAGCACAGAATGGTAAATCTGAGCTGTCGGGGCTCCGATCTTTGCTGGACGGCTCCATCTTGTCCATTGCAGGACTGACAGGACAGCATTGGACGAGATACTGCTGTCAGGAATGGCAGGGGGGTTAAGCCAAACTGTTTTGGGACTTCCTAATAGCGTTGTTGTTGAAATGCAAAATTGCAAGTTGGTCTGCTCCTTTCAATCCAAGTTGGCGCCTCTATTTCCAAAATTTTATGAAGTTTTGATTTTATAAACATGCCATCTTACTGTAGAACAGTGGTTCCCAAACTGGGGGCCTGGGGTGCAAGGGTATCCCAGTGGGGCGCTGGCTCTCATTCTTAACCTGTGTTTGAATAGGGAGGGGGCGCTGGATAATGCTCCTAAATAGAAAAGGGGGGCCCTGCAATGAAAGTTTGGGAACCACTGGTATAGAAAGTGTGTAACTTGAAGGATGAGCAGATTGAAAAAACTGGAAAATATTTTTTATTTTTCAATGATTGTAACCTATTACGACTTGGGCTAGCGCAGCGGGGTCACTAGGTTAGGTGTCTTGCTTTGCTAGAAACCCATGGTGTCACCCCATAGTGATCTGGGTGTCAAGTTGTGTGGCCATACACAATTAGATATTTTCGTTCGATTGACCTAAAAATCATGCAAGACCATCAAATGGCAAATAATCAACTTGTGTGTGGCTACCTTTAAACCGTCTTTGCTCAGCCCTGGATACAATGCAAACATTAATCTTACACCAAAGGATGCACAGAGAAGTGTACCATGACCAAAGGAGAGAAAATTATTTTGGAAAGTATCTGGGTGCCCCTAGGCAGGACTATTATTGATATTTATTGGAGGAGAAAAACACTTTTCACTTAGCTGGGCATACAGAGCTCGATTTTTCTGTTCGACTTCAAAATGTTAAAACATTATTATTGGAGCTTTTCATGTGTATGCACTGGGTGTTTGTTGAATGTTCTCCACAGAGAATGCAGACAGTGCAATTCCATATGCAGAATGAGCTGCTTATTAATCATGTAAATAAATCACATCCCCTTCTAAGAGAATATATAAATAGCATGTTTCAAGTGAGCTACCAGTGTAAAGCATGTCTCTTTAAGTTAGTTATAGGGCTCTTAGAAGGGGCTCTATTCCTAGTGAAAACCAATATACAGTATGTTCCAGCCTTGTCACCCTGCAGTCTCTTTAGATATGGGACATATAAGCAATGCGGAAACACCCTGCATTGCCCAGCCCTGCACTCTCTGCTAGAACTAGCAAAAAAACAGGGAAATCTCCCCAGTAAACAAATACTGGGGCAAGGGGACTTTAACGGCTTCACAAAGGGTATATCATACAGAAATAAGAAAAAGGTTATAATCTTTAATATAAGCACCCAGATACAAGTCGTGGGTGTACCTTATTATACACAACAAAAGATGACAGACAGGTACAATGTAAATGTAAACAGATACACCAACATTTAAAACACAATAAGTATCATGAACCACATGCCTACAGCTCAGGTCTTAAGGCTGCCATACACGGCACGGATTCGTGCCGGATTCCGGCGCGATGGATTCCGGGCGCGTGCACGCGGATCCATCGTGCCGGAATCCCCTGCAGCCCACCTTGCCCGTCCGACCGCATCCGATGGATCGGGGGCACAGAATCGGATCCGAGGAAGAACCAACCTGTTGGTCTTTTCGGGTCCGATTCTGCTCTGATCAGGGGGCGTTGCGGTCAGGGAGGCGATCCATCGGACACGGATCCGGCCGTACAAGGTGGGCTGCCATGATCGGATTCCCTAATTGGCTGATCGTTCTCACCTGTGGATGCCGGCGGAATCGCCGGAATCCATCGGGTGCCGAATCGATCAGCCAGGGAATCCGTGCCGTGTATGGCTAGCTTTAGAGCTTGGTTTACTCAAGAATGTATAAAGAGTATGACCCATCCAGAGGTGGTAATAGCCAACCCGACGTACGTTTTGTCGATAAACTTCCTCAGAGGATAGAGGCTGGTTGGATGGTGCAAGATTTATGATACAAGTGGATAAAAAACACCGGGGTAGGTGTTTAAGCAAAAAGCATACAGCTCACTGAACGGGGAGTCTCTCCCAAGAACATGGAGGCACCCAGGGGGCCGCCACCGGACACGCCAAATTTAAGGTTAAATATGTTAGTAGGTAGAATCAATGCATCAGGTAGAGAGGGCTATAGCCAGCCCTAGTAAATAGGTCAGAAGGTGGCAACAGGTCGGCGGTCTGTGTCGAGACACACGTGCAGAAAAGCAGATGCTAGAACATGCTGTTCTCTATATCTGAAAGAGTATTTCTGTGAGTGCTTATTTCTTCCCCAAAACTATGGGTGCCTTTTATGGACCAGTGCATGAAATATGATAACCTGTGAAATGTTACTATGCAAATAAATGAAACAAAATAAAAAAATAAAATAAAAAACTCCATGCAGCAAAGTCAATATTAATTTCAGCAGAAAAATACACATTTTAGACAAGAATTTGAAAACTCTTATGTTGCAATATGTTTTTTTTTTCTGTAAGATAAAAGAGGAAAAAGAAAAGAAGAACAGCCGTCAACACAATATTCTGCTGATTTTTCAGATATACTGAAATAATAAATTGCAGAGGAAGTGAAAAAAAGAGAACTTGTGTTTTTTGAAGTATACACAAAACAGACAAGTCCGTTATTCATACTATAGATTTTCATAAAACACCAAAAAGCATATAACAAAAACAGGTGAACTTAATGTAATTGAGTTTAATAGAGCGTCTCCTATGGTAAAAAATGTGGCATATACTGTATATATATATATATATTTATATATTGTGGGGAATCAGCTTCAAATGGCATCTGTAAATGAGGTACATCGACCAAACATGTCTCTTTAGGGCTTCCTGCCCGTATTTATTTGCCAACAGTCTACAGAAAACTCACCCTTGCAGGGGTTAATGTCAATCCAAATTAAGAAACAAAAGTCACATGAAAATACCAAGCCTCCTGGCTTTGCACCGTTCAACATAAATCCTACACTCGAATTCTCAGCAGCAACAGGCCTGGACCCCACACTCCCAATGAGCCCCCCTGTATCCACTGCTCCGGCAGTCAAGCATCTCTGGCTAGGTAAAAGACAACACGACATTTCAGGAACAAGCCACTAACGCTGATACACTGCACAGCCTATTTATTGTGCATTATTAAATCAGAGTGTGTAATTTCCTGTGACAGGTTTGCATAAAGCCTCAAATTCAGGGCAATTAGATAAATGTGTGCACGGCCATTATTTCATTTTTAACATCAAAGCATCGGGATGACATTCAGAAGAGGTAACCCATCAGATGGACTCGGTTTTTAGTGAAAAATGACAATGTCTAATTCGAAACACTTGATAATGTAACAGATACTAATAGAGTAATCTATCCACATAACCATCTGTACTTACACAAAGTTTGGACTGCAACATGAGTTGTCGGTTCAAAGGTTTGCACTCTTGTTCTTTGTCTGTTTTCTCTATTTATTACAGCTTGGAGGGCCGTGATTCATTGACTTTCCCCTACAGCACTGAATATTGCTGGTCTTCTGGACCAAATGTTGCATTAGATGTGGGCACTGATGGTAATACAGTTACAACTGCCTGTTACAAAGCTTTCGGGGGTAACCCCTTTTTATAGTCCAAGTCAAATATCCAGAGGATTTGGAAAAATGTATGAAAACATTGGAAAGTCAGATAAGGAGATAACTGGTTTATAACATGTGGCATCTACTTATTGTATCAAATTTTAAAAATGTTAATGACTAAACTTCTATGCTCAAAAATAATAAAGTTTTATATTTTGTGCTTTATTTACTCACTTTGTTATTGAATTTGTTTTGCTCTATCCACCCATAGTGAAAGTGAGATTGTGTCGAGGAATAATAAATAATATATTTTGCAGAGGAAGTAACATTAATCTGAAATCTATCACCTCAAATTAATACAGGGCTATGTTTGTTCTACAGGGTGGGCCATTTCTATGGATACACCTTAATAAAATGGGAATGGTTGGTGATATTAACTTCCTGTTTGTGGTACATTAGTATATGTGAGGGGGGAAACTTTTCAAGATGGGTGGTGACCAATGGCGGCCATTTTAAAGTTGGCCATTTTGAATCCAACTTTAGTTTTTTCAAAAGGAAGAGGGTCATGTGACATCAAACCTTGGGAATTTCACAAGAAAAACAATGGTGTGCTTGGTTTTAACATAACTTTATTCTTTAATCTTTAATGAGTTTATTTACAAGTTTCTGTCCACTTATAAAATGTGTTCAATGTGTGCCATTGTGTTGGATTGTCAATGCAACTCTCTTCTCCCCACTCCTCACACACTGATAGCAACAACGCAGGAGAAATGGCTAGCACAGGCTTCCCAGTATCCATAGTTTCAGGTGCTGCCATCTGTATTTCACAGCATAGACAATTGCCTTCAGAGACCCAAAAGATAAAAGACAAAAGCTAGCCACACATGGTACAATTTTAGCGTTTCGATCGAAACGATTTTCTCGGATCGAGAAATACGTTCGTCGCTCGAACAATTAATCGATGTTTTTGTTGTACTCCCACATAGTCCAATCGACGCTCGCTGAACGATTTTTGGTACAATCGTCGATTGAAAGTGACTCGGACAAAGTTGGAAAATTTGCTCGATTGGTCGATTTTTTTTGGCTCGATTTGTTGGCTCGATTTTTTGGTCTCGATTTTTTAGGCTAATTCCCTTTAACTTCCAATTGAAACTAAAATCGTAAGAGGAATTCAATCGACGCATTTTGGATTACGTCGATTAATTTCAGGCGAAATTGTTCAAATATCGTGCTTCCCATGTGGAGAAACTTCGATTAAATGACATCGATGTTCGATTTTTTAAATCGAAGTACAAAATCTAATCGAACCTCGATTGAATGATAAATTGTACCATGTGTGGCTAGCTTAAGGGGGTAAGATCGGAGACCTTGAAATTGCTACATGATGATGTGTTTTCACCCTCTTGATGCACTGAAGCTGGCACGTTCCCTGAGTTTTTCCAGAACGATGGCGCACACACATTATGGGTGTCGATCACGAGCATTCCTAGATGAACAGTTTCCTGGAAAGTGGATTGGTCATCATGGGCCAGTTGGATGGCCCCCAAAGGTCTCTCAATCTGTGCCCCCTTAGACCCCCCCAACCACTTACCTTTATAGCCAAAGCTGTGTAAGAGGGGCCCTGTAACCCTGTAAAGTATGTGACTTTGTTAAACTAGCTGACTTTGCTGAGCTGATTGCAAAGCCCCTGGACATAGTATATCACAACCAAAATTGCTGAAGATCTAGTGAAAGGTTTGTGGGAACATTTGAAAAAAAAAATATTGCTTTAGCACATGCAGTTTTTGCTCTAGACACATTCAGTTTTGACATAAATAAACTTCAAAATAAAAAATAGTTTCAAAATGTTTACTGACTTTGAACTTAATTTGTGCAAAAAACTATTTGTGTTAGAGCCATACTTTTTTTTGTCGTATACCCCAACCCTCTCTACACCTCCAGCTAGTTGGTGACGATACCATGTTCAAGGGGCTTTGCAATTAAACTCTAAATCATCGAAATGGTCGAATAAAAAAAAAAAAAAGACGACAATCTGTACCTATGGACATCAAGAAACAAGATGGTGGCACAGCGACGAAGCAATTAGAAGTAGACGACAAAGGAATTTTCTTCACATGTTTCTTGAAGATTTAAAAAAAAGATTTCCAACGAGGGTGGCACAGTCTACAAAGTAAAGCTATTTTGGCTTTCTTCAAGTCTGGTCCTCTGTGCCGTCATCTTGTTGAGACTGACTCGCTTCACGTCTTCTGAGGAATATCCGATTACCCATACATTTTACAGAACATTTTCCGAGAGATAAGGGTCGGAGCAAAACACCTCAAAAAAACCTTGATTTTTCCTTAATCTTCCTGGGTATGAGTTGTCAGATTATCGCTCTGTTAAATAAAATTTATTTCTTCTGTCTATATAATATATATATATTTTTTTTTGCACAGTTGAATACTTTCCTGACTCCTAAAAAAAAAACCCCTACAGTCAGTCACGTACCCGCGGACTTCCCCATAAACTTCCTTTGCCCCATACAAATGTAGAATCTTGGAGCAAACCGCTCTGCCTAAATGAGATCCCCTAAGAAAGCGACATGTTGGTTGTATTATCTTCCAATATTTACCTGTGAGTGCTGTAAGTTCCTTTGTGCTCGTTGCATCACATGACTTTTACTGCGTCCTGCCCTACAGATTAAGTGTTCTTTGCAGCACAGAAAACTGTATTTGACAAAGCGCAGCGCTCACCCTGATACTTACAAAGATTAACTGCTTTGGTCATATATTAATTATTATAGGTCAACCCACCTTGGAATGCTTCACTGTACAGGGTTATGGAGTACTCCTCCTAGAAGTGAGCTACAGTGTGTTGCAGAGCTGACTCTGAGGAGCCTGTTGAAGTTTCCTCTGGCAAATGAGAAGTTATTCGAGTTTGCCCATTTTGGTTAGATGGAATACATACAACAACACTCATTAACAGAATAAATGTTCCAAGTCATGGGGGTTTCAGGGTACACTAAAACAACCACCACAATTGACAAACTTTTATTTAAAAACAAATGTGATAATCTGACCACAAATACAGATTTAAACCCCCCTAGTGGTTTGAGAGAACCAGTTGAGACAAACCCGTGAGATGAACTAGTATAGATAAAACCCAGTTGAGATGATGAACCTAGTATAGATAAACCCAGTTGAGATGAACCTAGTATAGATAAAAAACAGATTTGAGAGTGAACCAAAATAAACCCAGTGAGAGAACCACAGATAAAAGAACCCATGCCAAAAAAGAGGGGAAGCAACACGAGAAATCACATTACTTCCAATGTCCACTACTCATATCAACAAGCGCATGGGAGGCAAAAGCGGATTGTAAGAGCAACCTCTAAAACACATGGTAAAACCACAAGGTGTATAATGGACTCCAACAACACAACAAAAGGTGTGGTAAAAAACAAGTCCGTTTTAATGAGGAGTCCCAAGTATGGTAACAAATCTTGTATAATGGCCGTTGCTGATACTGTACCCCTCTACGCGTTTATCCGCATTGTGTTCGCGTCATACAGGAGAGTTGAGTTTTTTACAGAACAGAATAATACGTAAGTATATCGCTGAGGACAAAGAGAGGAGGAAGGAACTAGCCTATAGCCTGGGATGGCATCATAATGTGTGGGTCAATGCAAAGACGGGTGAGGACAAAACCACACTCCACCTACGGGTCAGAGGCGTAAGGGATAGGTTGTATCAATAAACAGAACGGCGAGGGAACACTTTGCCTCGGTGCGAGACATGAGGGAGGAGTTGATGCGCATCTAGTATCCCCCGGTGCCCCAAAAGGACACCAATGATTGAACCAAAACCAGACATACCCCTGGAAGCATGTGGCAATACACATCCATGACTAGCCGCAGATGCGGGACCCACGGCCGCCCCAGCTTCTGCGGCCATGCGGTGATGCCGAAGGGTTGCCAAACAAAGACCTTCAATTATAATAGTAGGCGGCTGGTCGGTTCCCAGCACTACATGTGGAACACGGGGGCGGGGAAGGGTGGGAAAGTACCAAGCAGAGTAAACTAGCGGTGTGGGGGCTGACTGCTAGGAAGGTGTTAATGGATCGGCTTCTGCAGTTGTCTCTCAAAAGTGTTTTGAACCGAACAGCGCTTAGTTCAAAGAAGGAACTGGCGACCTACCAAAACAAGAATCTGCGACACTGCATACAACACTAGCGAGAGGTGAGCATTGTTGCGACCAGCTGACCTTCTGGGAGACTGATTGCCGAGCCCCTAGAAAAGGGATATCACAACCAAATTGCTGGGACGATGTTAAAGGAAGGGTTGCTGTGGCGGAACATTAGAAAAAAAATCGTTTTGCTCTAGCATGTGTAGTCTTCTGATTTGTAACATTATAAAAGTCGAAATTTTAATTTTTTACCTGACTTTGAAACTGCATTTATCGCAAACAAGATTTGGTTAGAGCCATGCTTTTTGGTATACCCCCAAACACTTCTCACATCTCCAGAAAAGTTGGATGATGATAACCGTGATTCGAGGGGCTCCTGCAATTATCGTTAATAAAACATTGTAGAAACAATAAAAAAAAAAATTG
>CM070035.1:157448602-157465115 GCA_036250615.1 Ptychadena robeensis | reverse complement strand
TAGACAGTAGAATTCATGGTTCCATCTATCACAGCAAGCCTTCCAGGTCCTGAAGCAGCACACTACCACCACCATATTTTACTGTTGGTATGATGTTTTTTTACTGAAATGCTGTGTTACTTTGGATGCTTTAATATTTAATATTGATTATAACATTTGACTATGAAGCCACTTGATTGCATAAGATATATGTATATATAGAATATTAATATTTTGTGGTTTAGTGGAAAAATCTCTGACGTTGCGATTTAGGTTGTGACACTTCTTTTGGTGATGGTGATCATTTTATTATTATTATTATCTTTATTTATATAGCACCAGCATATTACGCAGCGCTGTACAATATATTAGAGTGGAGATACAACACAGTATAACACACTGGTACAGGTTATGACACAGGAGGAGTAGAGGACCCTGCCCGGTTGGGCTTACAATCAAATAGATCATTTAAAAAAAGTCCAATGTCTGTCTGTTTGTGGGAAGCTTAAAATTTCAATTAAAAAACAAAACAGTTCCGGGTTTCTGTATCCGGACGTGACGTCACTTTCGGTTTAAGTCGGTTTTCTTTGACGAGAGACCGGCTTCTCTTGTGAAATAATTTTTCCACTGGCCGGATTGTTCTGCTCCTGATCCGGCCAGCGGAAGAATAGTCACCTTCTTCCCGCTGGTGAACAGGGTGGGCCGTACACCCGTCCTGTTCGCCGGGGCAAGAACATTTTATGTTCATGGCTGAACTGTTCACCTTGCGGACAGTTCGGCCATCACTAGTGATAAGCAGTATAGGCAATATTTGTATTCACCAAATTTTTTTGCCTAATATTCGCAACAAGATGGAGAATTTGTTAACTTCAGTTATGATTATACCTTCATTATTCATTGCTCAATCAGCACTTGTATTTGCACATTGAGATTGCAATGCAAGATAGTTCGAGGTACTGGTGTAAAAAATCTTGAATATTAGTGATTACGAAGATATAACACTATATTCAAGATTTTGGGGAATTCTCAAAGGGCCAATATTCGCAATAAAAATTTGCAAATAGAATATTCGATCAACACTACATATGTTATGAAAGTGAATGTAAACCTCTCTTTATTATAATTCCTATGCACTATATCTTTAATGACATTGTACTTCTGGCAGCGTCAATAGGTTTATTTCAGTTCATGCTGGAAATGTTGACAACTAATGAAGCCTCCTTATCTTAGGAATGGCGAGGAATGGCAATGTATTACATTTTTGTTCTTAGGTTTAGATATCCTTTATTGGCAAGGTTGTTTTACTGAAATACATTCTGTGTAGTCCAGTAAGCATGCACGCACACCCCTTTATATTTATTGAATAAACTTCAGTAAATCTTATCTATTGTTTGTGTAAGCAGTAGGTGCAGAGTGCTAATGGGCAACAAAAATGTGTTGGGTTTTTGGCCAACAAATACCAACCAAGAACTAGAGTAAACACATTGATTTCCTGTGCAAGATTAACAGGTCACTGAAATCAATGGCGGAGATTAAAATATTACGAAACCCCTGATCTCATTTAACAAGGCAGTGCAAAGAGCAATGGTTATGTGTACATTTAAGTTACCCATTGTAGTCTATCAAGTCCCAGTCAACCTTACATGGTCTCCCACTTCCCACAATCATCATTTCAAGATAGGACCATACAAAGTGTAGTCAAGAACGTACAAAGTCAGAGTTTCTAGAGTCATCCAGTGTTACACAGGTACCCTATGAAAACATATTGGGTTAAAGTCACTTTGCATGTTCGACAATCTTCTATCGTTAGATAATGCTGGGCATACACATACCGAGTAGGTCAGACCGACCTACTCCGATGTGTGCCGAGATGCTAACGTGATGACGTCATCACGTTAGCACCCCGTTGCATTCTGGGGCCCCTTCAGTCGGCTGGGCACCCTTTGTGTGCCGGCCATAAGCTGCAATGAAGACGCCGTCTCCATTGCAGCTTATGGCATCGGCTTGCCTCGGCTTGCATCGGCCAGAGAAGATCAGACAAGTCCGTTCTCTGGCCGGCCGAGCAGTGGATCTGTCGCTCCATGTGGGCACATGCCGATTAGCGGCCGATTTTTAACCTGACTGACGGCGCGAGCGTGCACGCCCGTCGGTCAGATTAAAAATCGGCCGCTTATCGGCATGTGTATGCCTAGCATAAGTCACAATCTGTCAATAATGTGTTTGTTATTTATTTGTCTACCTAATAAGAATTACAAAACATGAACTTTGACATATTCTTGCCAGTCCATGCGATTTTATAGTTGCACAATTGGGCTCAGATGGGAAAAAACGAAAACATTTGAATTCACATTATTATTCAGGAAGCCAGTAGCTCTGAAACCATGTCATTTAGTGACTTTGGTAATAGGACATACCTGCCCAGAAGCACACCTACATCCTCTGGTTCAGCTCGATACCAAATACAGCGATCCTTGGACTTTGTCATATATATATATAACATGCGCCTAATGGTTCTAGAAGTTGATGGAAGTGGGAACTTTGGCAAATAGATTTTTCATGAAGGAACCAGGCTGCAGTTAGACTTCTTATTGGTCTCATCCTATGTGCCTGTCCTTATAATATTTCAGCTTTTTCCAGAATATTTCACAATTATTAAGCTAGCCATAAATGTGTAGATTTTTCTGTTCGATTGACCACAACGACACAATGATCGATCAGTGTGGTCGATCGTTCTGTTATCAATTCCTGCACACCTGGTACAAACGTTCTCTAGGAAGATAGCAGAAGGCGATTGGATGGACATGTGTTTTTTTTTGTTTGATTGCTCTGCGAGCAATGTATCGTTAGTGGTGACCCTCGATCTCTTCCTATTCGATCAGACTAGTGAAGAGCACAGGCACTTATATTCAAGCACTTCAGATACACCCACCTTGACAACAATTCCTATCAAATGAATTTGAGGAATTGGTTCCTAAAATTCGGTGATCGGTTAGGGGAAAAAATAGACAAGAAATCACCTTGCAATCAATCGTTCCAATGTAAAAGGGAACCGATCACAAAATATCTTCATGTATAGACATGAAGATATTTTGTGATCGGTTCCCGTTTTAGCCATAGGACTACCCTTTGGTTACATTTACATGGTCACTTCTCTGAAAACAATGGGGCGCACAAGTTTGCAGGCACTCAGGGGTAATTTTTTTAATGACAGGTATATTGGGCAAAAGCCCAAAAACCGACTGGCGGAAGTCTCATGTCTACCAGTCAGTTGTGCTTATTGCTCGTTAACAACTGAATGTAAATGAGCCCTTTAATTTTTTTAAGGTGGCTTAAGGTCACCATTGAGCCCTTGAATTTTTTAAGGAGGCTTAAGGTCACCATTCTATGATGCTTACTTGAGTCCCAGCCTTTCCAACCATATTATTGGTCCAACCATTATTGACCTGGCTTTGTGCATAGTCATGCTTGAACAGGATAGGGATTTCCCAAGCTCTTTTCACTAGTTTGAGAATTCACAATTGTCTAACATCTATATATGCGTTAGAACACAGGTAGACTTGATGGTTTACAAAGCCCCTCATATTAAATCTAAAGGTGTATGGGGACCCTTAAGCAGAGTACAGACGTGGAGATATGGGTCAAATCCATGTCCGTTTCGAGTGCCATGCATGCTAACGGCCATCTATCTGACCCATATAATCTGCGCCCACTAGTGATGATCATGAATATTCGGATTCCGAATATCGGCAATTCGGAAATTCACGAAGATGGTGAATATATTGCCGAATATTCGCAATTCCGGATATTCGGTATTTTTTTTCCATTACACACACCTCTCAATGCAAGTGGACAAATGGGAAGGCTGCAACACGAGCTTAGCAACACTCCCTGCGATCATCAACAGTTTTTAAATCCAATATTGGGGTGATGCGAATATTCGGAATATTAAGAAAATCGGCACTTTAGAAAATTCGCGAAAATCACTTAGATGGTGTCCAAAATTCGCAATTTTTTTTCAACACGCCCCTCAATGCAAGTTAAACATATATTCACGAATATAAAAAATTCGCGAAATTCGCATAAAACTGCCGATTTTCGCAATAAGAAGAATATTGCCGAATGCAAATATTTTCCGACTGTTTTCCCAAAAATTCGCGGCACGCCGCGAATACGAATGTTGCCTATGCCGCTCATCACTAGCGCCCACCACTGTTTTCGAGCGTGACATCATCACGCTGCTGCAGGGTACATCAGACGGCTTGAATATCAAGCCATCTGTAGCCTGCTTTAGAGTTACCACTACTCTTGACTAAAAAATTGGTTCACATATTTTTGGATATATGTGAGTGTGGCAGAACCTTTGGCCCTTTAGAATATATAGTAAGCTAGTAATTGGTTCACCTACCATCATTCTCCTAGAATAGAAATATCAGTTCTGCACAGACTTGGCCCTTGGCCCTTGGCTTTGACTATCTTTTTGGCTCTCTATTTTGACTAATGAGTGTGTTTCAACTGGTCTGGAGAATATCTATGTCCTGGAGCATAGACTCTAGATACAATCAGCTTGGAAGTTACGCAACTACAGAACTTGTGTGTGAGATTATCAAGCCAATGTACACATTAATCAATGTAAAGAACATTCAACAAACACTGCAATTTTCTTGTCATTTACCCAATTTTGCCTTTGTCAGCTTTGATTTATGAAGCCCATCATGAACTTTGAATGCATTTTAATAGTACCAGATTTGTTTGTGATCTAGCAGAGAATGCAAACACTGTTTACAATTAGCAGATAGATATGATCACAGCTTGGCCAATGTTTAACAAGACTTTAAATACCGCTGCAGTCTACCAGTGATGTACCCCTCATCAAGTCCTTGTTAGTGGTATCTTGTGTCAGCAAAACACTAATAAGGTCACAAGACATATAATAATTTGTTCTATTAGTGATTGGGTAAAGTACAATTGACTTTCTAAAAAATGTTTCCTATTATTTTGGTTAAGAGGTTAAATCCCCAAAAGATAAGTCCTCAACGATCACAAACCCAAAAGTTTAAAGATATAAAGTGAGAGTTGGTTGTTATTCGGTTGCCACTGAGGGGCATTACTACATCACTCACTATGTACTTGATTAATTAATTAAGGTAAATGCTGGAATTTAATTAAATAGATCATTTTAAAACTGTGTTTATTCTTTTTCAAATGTTTGTCATCTTCCTGTCTTTAAAACCAATGCATGATGACTAACTTACTTGGAGTAAGCATCTCCTTGGCGAAACCAAAACTCTCCATGGTCATTCGCTAATAAATGGTGGTGAAATCATTGCAGACATTATGACAACCAGGCAACCATCAATTTCAGAATGTATCAAGGGGTCTCCATATAAACAGAAATGGTTTACATCATGCATGTCCAAAATCTGGGCCAGGGGCCAGTCGCAGCTCATGTTCAAGCTTCTTATTGCCCATAGCCTCAGTAAAAAAATCATGATATGGAGATGTGTCTCGCACTGAGGTGACACCATTTCACTTCCAGAAGAGGGATCACACTAAACCTTTTGTATGCAAGGCTGAAGAACTTCCAGTGCAGCAGGCAGACCCCCTTTTCCCTCAATAAACAAAATTGCATTGTCAGTGTGAAACAGAGTCTTTGCCCCCCCCCCCATCTGTGAATGGTAAATTCTTCAACATGTAGAGTATCCTCACTATCAGGATGAAGCATTAAAGGGAATATAAACTCTAGTAATAAAAACATGAAAAATATTAATATATATATATACAAAACCTATCCATCCTTCGTCCAGAAACAGCGACCCCTAAGGAAAAAAAAATAGATGCTCACCTTTCCTGACTGCCCACTCTCACGCTGCCATGTCTGGAGTGTCCGGTCCTCCATGCTGCAGGATGCAGGAGTGATACACTTCTGGTCTTGCTCCATCCACCAAACCACATCTGAATCTGTTGACAATCCGCCCTTCCAGCAGCAGCAAAAAATCTTTCACATGGTATAGTTAGTTTACATTTAACGTTTATGGTTCAAAGAATATCAGCTGAATGGTGATCCACACACATTTTCACTTCACCAAAGGTGACCCACCCCGAGCTAACATGTTCAGATGATGCCAGATTTACAACAGATTTCTTCTTTGTGATGGAAACAAATACAGAAAAGGTGGGTTTACCATTTTGGTTCTCGTATGACAATATCATTAAACTTGGCCACTGGACAAATAGTAAAGTAAAAAGCACATATACACACTACTCACCTACATCGGATCTTCGTCTTGGGACAGCGACCCCTAAAAAGAAAAAAAATGCTTACCTTTCCTGGCTGCTTGCTCCTCCAGGAGTATCCGGTCCTCCAGGCTTCAAGATAGAGAAGTGAGACTCTTGCAGTCTCGCTCCATCCACCTATGCCTATCTGAATCAGGTAACGCTCCACCCCCACCCGATTCAGATGCTGCTGACTGGGGAGGGCATGAAAATATGGGAAAGCTGGCTGCCGGGGGACCGGGAATCCAGGTCCCCATCGTACGGTAATTGATGTGCCCATGGGGTGAACATTGAATACTGTACGAAATATTTTAGGGTATAGGGAAAATCAAAAGAAAGGGGATAAGCCAGGGAGCACCTATTGCGGTGTCCCGGAGTTGGGGAGAGTTGTTAAGGAGGCTTTTAAGGTACGATATCATAATCAGTTTATGTTAAAAAGTATATGATTTTATTTAATTCATTTAAAAAACAACATCTGTTTAAAGTGCATCCAATACAGAAAAAAGTGCAAATCGTATACATAAAACCAGGGTTCAAGTAAACATCACATCCCCTATGAAAAGTGGGAAAAAAGACGGTTTTTACATACCCTAAAATATTTCATTATTGGCTATGAGGTGTGGTACCAACAAACTGCCATGAGCAGGAGCGGCTGATCACTGCATGGTATCCCCATGTGCTTGCCTCCCCTTCCTTTGAATTGAATACTGTACGATTGACCCACGATCAATCACAGCGTGGTGATGTGACCACGCTGTAATTGATCGCCGGAATCTACCCATGTGTGGCCAGCTTAAAACTAATGTAAAGATTAAATTAAATGTAAATTAATGTAAAGATTAAAACAAAAAGATTAATGTAAAAAAAAAAATAGAACCCAGTGTGTTCAATTTATTTTTTGATCCTTTGACCTTGAGGGAAGCTTATAGAAAAGCAGGAAAAACTTGTATCTGGCCTTTTCTGAGAGTAAACAGTTCAAATATAGCGAGCTGCTAATCCTGGTTTAACTCATGTAAACAAGTGGCATTTAACTTAAATGTCATGAATTTCACATAATTTTTATGACAATAGACTACATAAAAAAGCTGTAACTGAAATCTAGCTACAGAAATGGAAGACAGCAATAAAAGCTTTCTCTCTAGGAATATGTAAAGGCCCCATACACATTACAATTTTCCCATTCGTAGACTTAAACCGATAAAAATTTTAAGTGATCGGACATGACGGAAAATTTTAAATTTTCAATTAAGTATATTCATTGATTGTTCATGTTATTTTGTTGAGCCAGACCGATTTTGGTTCAATGTAAATAATGTTTACGATCGACTTCCTCCAATAATGCTTTCCATTGATGGAACAAATATTGATCAAATATTGGTTTCTCGATGTGGGTAGTAGTAGTTCGATCGTACTTCGGCCCTCAAGACATGGACTCTACAAGACCTACAGGACCTCTGAATGTGTCTTCTTGTATCCTTAACCAAGATGTAAGGTCATGATAGCTTAAAGTTGGGCTTTGTTTTTAAGTACATGGACTGGCCATGCAAATTGACTCTTCAGACCAGGCTGCCTTTTATCATCACTATATGGTTCAGTTTTGATGCTCATGTATCACAGCATTGTAAGCAGTGGGCATATCTCAACATGGGCATTATACCTACCTTGTGACTATACATCTACATAGCCAGTGAATATGTGTTTCTATATTATATTCTCTTATAACCAGCATCATGTTTTTCAACTAATTGTACTGTATATTATTAAACATGGTGTGCCTGTTGCCTCAACCTTCTTGCTTGTTCACTTGTCCTTCTTTGGACCATCACATACCAATTACTGCCTTCTTATTAAACTATTCTACTATACTATTAAAAAATAGTATTTGAAAATAAAAGTATATGAAAAGTAGTATTTTGAAAATTTGTAGTTAACTGTAATGAAAAAGTTTTTTTTTTTGTGGCAATATGCAGTCTTAAGGTAGCCATACACAGGTACGCCATTCCTGCCCGATTTTTCGGCCAATCGCCGGTGGTCGCTCGGCTGAAAATCAGGTGGGTCCACCTGGCAAGATTGACCAGGAATCTCCTGCATATCGGATCACACGATGAAGGCATTAACTCACTTCAGCTAATACAATAAAGTATTGGGGAGATCTAAAGCAAGCATTTTGGTTTTGTATACTTTTTTAAACTGTACAAATGGATATGTTATATATCTATTATAAAGCACAGAATGACAGAATTCAAAATAACTTTCTTTTTAAGAAGGCCACGGCGAGGAGTTGGAACATCTAACAGTGTTTTCATGGCTTCCCTCATCATTCTGTTTTGGTGAAAGCACTCTATATGTAGGACAAATGTTCCAAACAAGTGACTACAATGTACATGTGCTATATTTCCTTCTAGTTTAATATAAGAATGAAGATTTAGATCTATTTTAAAATTTGTATTATCTTGGAATTATTTGTTTTGATAGAAAGCGGCAAGTGTATTGTTATAAATAATTTCTGCTCTTTTAATTTGGAAAGAAGTCCAGACATTTTAAGGAAACACCATAGAACATCTTTAGGGCATGTTTACACTTCTTGCCTGCAGTTTGAATCATGGCGCGGTGCCCATGGGAGATCGCTAGCACCCAGTGATCTTCCGCAGTCACCAGCGATTCAAACCTGGACCTGCAGGCAGGTGGCAAGATGTCCTCCGTGCCGCGAGTCTAATCGCATGAGACAGTGGGAGTTTGCTAGGAGCTAGTGATCTCCTGCAGCTCTGCCGCGATTAGAATGGCCAATGTGGGAACAAACCCTATGAGTGCTAGCAATTGTACATTAAGGGCTCGCTTATACATGGTGGTTGTCAATCACCTGGTAAACACATGTTTACAGCAACTGCCTTGCTATGAGTGTGGTTATGAGTCATTTGCTCCATAGGGTTAAAATGGGGGCATGTATAACCACCCCCTGAGCGTCCAGGCGCCCCCCCCCCCCCCCCCCTTGGGATGGCAGGTCCTGCTTTGAAAAGTTCTCCTAAAAGAAAACTTATGGAGAAGCACATGATAATTTTTGGTAGTGGATAGTGGATTTTAAATTCATAAAATTTGATTCAACTCTAATCTATTGCCTTATATAGTATGTAAACCAGCTTAATAGCTTCTCTTCTTCATTCTGTAAACTTTGCCAGTATGAGCACTGTGCGTATTGCACATATTCCCAATGCGTACAAATATCCGCGATATATGCCGGTGAACAATGTTGAAGCTTAATATGATGAATATCTGCCATTGGGAATATCCGAGTGCACATTCGTGAAATATGGCTAATATTCATATAAATTCGTATAAATTAGAATTTTGAATATTTTCGCTTAACTATAGTAGTGGATTGGATTGACCTTCCCTGATTGGCTTGTCAGCATCATCTGAGCATGTCTCTTTCTGCTTCTTGTTTAAAAACAGGATCAGCCAATCAGAACAGAACAAAATAATCAGCTGATCAATGAATCATGTGCTTCTTCATGAGTCTCTTTCAGTAGACCTTGCCATCCCTATTGTACATAACAAGTCCTGACACTATACATTTACATACGGTATAACCAATAAATCAGTAAAACTAAAGCTAGGCATGCATGGTTCTATTTTACCTAAAATGATTAAAGTTTAGATTAATTGGATTTGAATCGTATACTGCACACATGGTTCAATCGGCGAAAATGTTTCGATACCGATCAAAACATCGATCTGAAAATGATTGGGACATGTTGGAAAATTTTCATTGATTGTACAATGATGGAAGTAAAATCGTAGCATTGTGTTTGTTGGTCGGGGCGATTGTATTATGCCCCCCATACATACACAGATTTTAGTATCCGACAGACTAAAAACGATCAATTTTTTTCAATCGTACAATTGGAGATTGATTGATGGAAAATAGAATATGCTCCACATGGAATAACCAATTTTTGATCGATTTTTTTTTATTTTTGATCGTAATTTGTACTCAATGTGTACTCAACCGATCAAAATTTTCCGACATGTCCGATCATGTTTTGATCGATTTTTTTCACAATTACGATCAAATTTAATTGATCGGACCATGTGGGCATGCACCAATTTTCAGTCAACCAATCTAAAAATTTATAGTTTTTAATCTGTCGGCCACTAATATCTGTGCATGTATGGGGGCCATTAGATGACACATTTATATATGACTCTTGACCTGGGCAGGGATGAGCTGTGGAGATATAGAAAACAACGTGAACCTGCCTACCCCTGCTGCCCCCCCCCCCCCACAATTTCCCTTTTAATAACCGACGCCACACAATTTTAAAGTGTTGTGGCCACAGCTTGATTTTGAACTTCCAACAACACATGAACTGTATATACCCAAAATAAACAGATCCAAGAGAGTGTCCCCAAAAACTGTTGTCTACAAACCGCCTGTACCGGCCATCAGCCTTGGACCCCCTGGCTCAAAGGAGACTTCAAACTTGACCCTCACCCTAGTCCGATGACTCCCGAAACTGGTGACTGCCCTCCCACTGCCACGTCACACCCACCGATGTGGTCCTGGACATGGTCAGGACCGACCTGCTGTGACAAAGACCGAACACATGGACCAAACACCAGACCTCCAGGAGGACGTTGCCAACCACAACTGAGGCCAAACATCAGGGAGGGAGTGTTTCTTCCGGCAAAAGAGGCCTCTTCGGGTTCTGCCTCCGCCTTTTATTGACCCTGGCGCTGCCCATCCAACGTCACTTCCCCTCTTGCTCACCATTCTTCTTCTCCATCCCGCCCCTGTCAGGCACCCCTGCGCTCGGTGCCCTGGCTGGGGGTGGGTCATTCCTGTGTCTTGTGATCGAAACTAAAATTAGCGATTTTGATCCTATTACGATCGTATTCCGATCGGACCTTCCTTGTGGATCTACTTTAGATTCGCTAACAAACGGTGTCCGATTAAAATATCAAGATCTAAAATCGGATCGGAAATCGATTGTACTAAAATCGAACCGTGTATGCCTAGCTTAACTGTGTTTTAAGCCTAAAATGGTCTGAAAGTAATTTCTTTTTAGGAATTGAAGACGCCTTTGATATGTATCTGCAGATTCCTAAAAACCAGAGGCGCAGAATGTACAATCTTCTGTCTGTCCCCCTTGACATGATTTTCCTGGCAGTGTGGACGCACTGTGTTCACAGTGACACAATTCCCACTTGGATGCACTTTTAACGTATCATGAGAATGAGTGCACAGAAACAATGTAAACAGCGCGACTCAGCTCAGCCAATGCAATCGCTTACTGGAACACGAGATTAGGGGGAGGCGGGTTTACTTTGATAATTGTGGCACGCCGTAAAAATAAAAGAGGTATAGCTATGACCTTAGCAGTCGTACCGCTTAGTGAAGTTTGTTTAGGAGAAAGTTGGCCTGAATAACCTTGATACTGGGATTATATAAACTCACAGATGTGAACAATGACGAATGAAATCTGATGTTTGTTTGGTTACCGTTTTACTAGAAATGACTGTTTACCCAAACATCTCTGCTTCCTTCTTTAAAATAAAGTGTAGGCAAACATTTAATAGACAGAAAAAAAATTGTAGATATATGAAAGCTTTATTTAAGAATACAGCAGTGCTGATTGCAGTAGTGGAGTTGAGTTGAGTTGAGTTTATGTCTCTGGTGAACCTTAGTGATGAGAAGCACAGGTAATATTCCTATTCTTAAAATAGCGCAAATATTTTGCCTAATATTCACAACAAATTTGTTAATTTAAAAATTGGTTATCTTCAGTCATTATTACCTTCATTACGAAAAAAGATTTTTACAATAAAAAGTGCAGATATTTCATGTGTCAACACTATGACACATGAAAACTAATAATTTATTACTAGTGATGGCCGAACATCGGCCAGGACTGTCCGCGAACGGGCGGGTCGGACTTCTAAAGACGTCCGCCGTCCGCCTGTTCGCGGACAGATTCAAATTCCCCCGTCAATGACGTCACATCCGGTCCCTGGAACGCACCCTGGAACGCATAGTTCCTGGGTAAGGGAGCCGGATGTGACGTCACTGACGTCACTTCCTGCTCCGAGCTGTTTTTTTCACTAGAAGACCGGCTTTATGCCTGGTCTTCTAGTGAAAAGATTCTTCCTCCGGCACGATCACACAGGTTCTGATCCTGCCGGAGGAAGAATAGTGCTCTTCTTCTTGCCGGCGAACGGAGCGGGTCGAACACCCGCACTGCTCGCCGGTGATAAGGAGGGTGAACATCCATGTTCGCCGCCGAACTGTCCACCTTGCGGACAGTTCGGCCATCACTATTTATTACCTTCATTGCACAAATAGGCAATTGTGAACGCAATGCACCTTAGTTTGCGGGTACTGAAAATTTTGCAAATGACAAAGGTATAACACTATACTTGAGATCTTCGTGAAATCTAGAAGTGCCGATATTCGAATATTCGTGATCAACAATACTCAGTTGTGATCGCCAAACTTCGGCCAGGTCTGTTCGCGAACAAGCGGATTGGACTTCAAAGTCAGATGTCCGCCTGTTTGCAGGAAGATTCAAATTCCCCATCTGTTCACAGGGAATTTGAACCAAAAAAAAAAAACGGAAGTCGGCGTCACTTCCAGGCTTTCGGTACCTGGAACACACACTTTCCATTTTTTCTATCCAGATGTGACATCACTGACGTCACTTCCTGTACCTGGAATGCACAGTTCCTGGTTTCTCTATCCGGACGTACCGTCATTGACATCACTTCCGGTTTATGCCGGTTTTCTTTGAGGAGAGACTGTCTTCTTTCTGCAGTCTCTCGTCAAATAATTCTTCCACTGGTCAGATTGTTCTGCTCCTGATCCGGCCAGCAGAAGAATAGTCACCTTCTTCCCGCCGGTGAATAGGGCGGATCAAACACCCATACTGTTCACCGGGGGAAGAAAAGTGAACATGCTACTCATCCTGCAATCTCTAAACCTCCAAGGCATTATGCTTGAACTCAGTATGGTCACAGTTTGTTCTTAGAAGGTGAAAGTGTCTAAGGACATCTGTGTCATTTAGCTCTAAAAAGCCTGTGCAAGGTAAGAAGCTGATGGCCAAGATGGACAGCTTTCCAATTCATCAAAATGTATTCAAAAGTGTGATGGTCATAGTTCTTTTCAGGCCACTCAAGTTCTTCCACACCAAAGTCATCAAACCATGTCTTTATGGAGATGGTGATATCTGTAGAGGCATAGTAATGTTGGAGCAATTAATGGCCTTCCCCAAACTGTTACCATGAGGTGCACAATTGTCTACAATAACTTTGTATGCTAAACCCTTTGCCACTGGAGACACCCAAATTCAATAAATTCAATAAAAATGGATTGTACACATAGTTTTGGTCATATGTATGTAGGATGTTAACAATATTGTAATTTAACTTTCATTTTGAAGTTCCTCAGCCACAAGTTGGACTTCACTGGCCTGGCCTACACAATGGAGCGTCGTCTGCTCAAGCACAGTTGATACGGAAATCAGTTTAGGCTTTGCTAAGCACCTAAATCCAGCCGAGAACATTCACTTGCCAACATAAATGTTATTTGTGGAGCCATTTCAAGGAACACGAAATCTGCTAAAAAAAAATGCCGTTCCTGTCATATATGAAGTGTGAGATCTGACAGGCTGACAAATTATAGAAGTTAAAATAAATCCCCCCAACTCTGAAAGTGAAAAACACATCAAGCCTTTATCCCATGACTGACAATTACTAAGTCTAGACAAAAGCACTTATCTCATTAGGTCGTTACTATCGGCCCGGCTCACACAGGAAAGGGGAATCTTATATCTCTCTATGGTTTCCAAAACTGCCCGAGTGGGAAAAAAACAAAGTGCTAAAATGAAAGAAAAGTGGTCAATTTAATCTGGGATCCGAAAATAAAATGCGAGGGAACGAAACCGCTGCCCAACAAAAGGAAAAATGTGGTTGGGTAATCTACATTTAACAAAACAGCAAATCCGAGAAAGAAGAGCCGAGGAGCATTAAGCTGTATAAATTAGGAGTTATGTTAAATACCAGAGAACAGACTTGCACAATGTATTTCCCAACACATCTCCAGTTTGTGGTGTTCAGTTGCTCTGACTGCCAAGAGGTGTAGGCCATTAAATCTTAACTTCTCTTGGGAAGAGTAGGGAAAGATTCTGGCAGGATTTTTCTTTGGTCTGTGACCCTAAAGCTTCTTCCTCGCTTCCTTTAACTTTGACACCCCATACAGGCAATGGAGGTGAAGTTGACACAGTACAGCAAGAAAAGATATTGTCTGAACCTCTCAAGTTTGCTCGAAAGGACTTTACTTTTATTGTGTTGCCATGACTATATATACTTTTATGTACTCTTATGAAAAAGGTGTTAAGGCCCCCATACACGGGTCGGATTCCGGCCGGATTCCGGGCCGATCGATTCCGGGCGCGTGCACGTGAATCGATCGTGCCGGAATCGCATGCAGCCCACCTTGTCTGTCCGATCACGTCCGATCGTTCGGGGGCCCAGAATCGGATCCGTCAGAGAACCAACATGTTGGTCTTTTTGATCCGATTCTGCACAGATCAGGGGGAGTTGCCATTTGTGAGGTGGAATCGGAGGTGGAATTGGACACGGAATCGTCCCGGAATCGTGCCGGAATCCGTTGGACAAGGTGGTATGCAGCGATGGATACTCTTAATTGGCCGATTGATCACACCTGCGATTCCCGGCAGAATCGCCGGAATCGATCGGATGATGAATCGATTGGACATGGAATCCGACACGTGTATGGTTAGCTTTACAGTTCTGCATAGCCATCACTTAAAAGGAGGTGTGGCTCCCTCATGGAACTTTAAAGTAGAGATGGTCGAATTTTTCGACTTGCTGACTAGTGTTAAGCGGCATATGGTATATTCGAGTTCGCATAATTTCGCAAAAATATATTAAGAACCATTCAAAATTCGTAAAATTCAATTCAGCTGTATTCTATTCCCTGATGATGCACATTTCCTTTGTATTACAATTGTTTAGCACACACAAATTGCTTTCTCACATTTTAGTCACATTGGACCCCTATGTGCTGATGGAATCCCCATTGCCATCTGGGGGATAGACCAACCCTGTCTATGTTATCATTTCCATCCGCAGGTGGCTGGTGCTCGGCATCATGCACCCACCAGAGTCCCCCATTATTCTGTGACCGGTGCCTCCCCGAATGGCACGGTGGGCAGATGGTTGACCATTCTGGCCCCTTCTCGTCTTACTGTGGATGGGCTCCCAGTCCCCTCCAACATACTTACATCACACCTAAAGGCTGTGAGTATATATATTCACAAACACTCTATATAACGTTTACTATGACGATGTATAAATGACTAAGATGACTCTGTTTGATATTTGCTAGCAATGGGAAACATTGAATTCTCCTGAAGAAGCCTATGGGTGAAATGCATCGAGAAAATGTGTTCCCAATCTCGCACAATGTGATTGCTCTGTATATGTAGAACCTCGGTGTGAGATACATGTTTGTAACATTTTTACCTTATTTATACATTATGTTTATCTATTAAATTGATGACATTGTAACATTTCTATTATTGATAATATTACTGAATTACTCAACATTGCCTAAATAAATGGTGGAACATTATACGCATGACTACCATGTATATAATCAGGTGCCTTTAAAGTCCCCATGAAGTCCCTAGTCTTCATTTGGGGTAGTGAAGGGGTTGATGCAAAGAGCATCCGTCTTCCTCACACCCCCAAACAATTTTCTTTCAAATATGAACTTGGGATGTGGCACACATACTACAAGCGGGAAACTAAATACTATGGAACACATTGTATTCTATTCCCTTCCATCGCGTGTAGCTATTTGCAAAGATTGCAAACCACCTTTACAGCTTCTCTTCATCATTCTCTGATATCAGCCAATATGAGCGCTGTGCGTATTGTGTGAATTCATTCGCAATGCACACAAATAACTTAATTTATGCAAACACTACATGTGCTAGAGCAAAAACAATTTCCCCCAATGTTTCCACAACCCTTTTCTACATCTCCCAATTTAGGTGATGATACCATGTTTAGGGGCTTTGCAATCAATTTACAAAGTCAGCAAGTAGAAAAATTTGACTACTCGAATTTCTTTACTGGTAACCTCTACATGTATGGCTGATAGCTGAAGAAATGACACGTGACGTTTAAAGTGGACCTACCACCAGGAATCTATGTTTTCATGAATGGCACTAGAAGTGCC
>CM070035.1:157428327-157439765 GCA_036250615.1 Ptychadena robeensis | reverse complement strand
GATACAATACATAGTGATTAGAAGGTTTAGAAAGGTCCTCATATTACATGGTTTTGGTAGTTGATTTTTAAACCGCAACGCATATAGTGTGAAAGAGCTCTTAGAGTTTGGAAGAAGAAAACCCCCTACAACAGCCTTGTCATTATTCAGAGATTTAAAAAATACTTCACTGTCTATAATATATATTTTGGTTCAAAATATAATAGAGAGTATGAGGACATCATAGAATAAAGAATATGTTCTGTATAAAATTCCTACCATGAACTGGTGCTACTTCCCTACACTACCATTCAGAATCAAACATGCACAGTACATTTGACTGTATTTGGCAGTTGTGTTGATAGAATTGTTCCTAAATGGGGAAAGTCCGGGCAGGTATATGTGCCGCACTTCCAAAACGCTCTCTTTTTATTAAATGTCTGTAAAGTTGGTGGGGGCAAATTTCCAAATGGACAAGTGACTAGAGATGGTCGAATTTTTTAACTAGCTGAATCTGTGAGCTGATTGCAAAGCCTCTGCAAATGATATCGTCACTTTCATTTCAGGAGATGTAGAAAAGGATTGTGGGAACATTTAACAAAAAACATTTTTGCTTTAACACATGTAGTTTTTAAATACATTAAGTTCAAAATCAAAATCGAAATTTTTACTTGACATTGAGCTTAATGTATGCAAAAACTATTTGTGTATTTTTAACTTTTTTTTGTAGTATACCCCAAACTTTCTCTACATCTCCAGCAAGTTTGGTAATAATACCATGCTCAGGAGCTTTGACATCAACTTGAAATTGTCAAAATGGTTGAATTTTGCTTTTAAATTTGGACCATCTCTACAAGAGACCCCCAATGGGATCTAGTAGTAGAAGGAGGACAAGCTATAAACATCCCACTAAAGCCCCCCATACACCTTAAGATCGATCCATACAATCTCCACTAGATCTACAAACAACTTTGTAGTATAGTGGCCTCCCTGATAGAATACATAGTGATTGGAAGGTTTAGAAAGGCCCTTATATTACATGGTTTTGGTAGAACAAAATTTGATTGTACAGAAATTGTATGGAAAGATTGTAAGGTGTATGGGGGCCTTTAGGCCAATTATTAGAAGAGGAAGATACATTGAGGGAAGAAAAATGTAAAGGTGTCAATACATTTCAGCACATTTTGATTGTCTGCTGTAAAATTAATTACGTGGAAGTGCTGTGATCAATCCAATGTACATTTTAAGCCTCATTAAATTAAATTAATACTTCCTTAAATGACAGCAGGAAGTATGTGTGGGGTGATATGTTAATAACATTGTCCAAGCTCTAGCACTCTAAATATGATGTCCGGGGCTGGAATCATTCAGCTAATGGTACAACTGGGTCCCTGACACCGATTTTAACAAGCTGTGTCTGAGAAGCACACTGCAGATACAACTGTAATAAACATGCACTTAACAGATTGTTGATCAAAGTCACCTGAGAAGATCATTAATGATAAGAGATGGTAATTTTAGTTTTCAAATAGCAGACTATATTACTGAATTGAAAAGTCCTCATATATGGTATCATCACTAAAATTGTTGAAGATGTAGAGATGAGTTGTATTGCATGAAATGAGCTCAAAGTGAAGTTTAAGCACAAATTGCATACAAGGTGCCGGTTTAATACTTTAAAAAAACAAAAAGTTATTACAACTCTTCCCATACTATGTTCAGAGGCTTTGTGATTTAGCTCAGAAAGTCAATTGGTCAAAATTTAATGACCACATTTATTAAGGGTCAACTTTGACAATCTACCTTCTTGTAAGGACCCCAGCTGTTGCTGCCTGCTGGTGGCACTGTGATTGCCCATCCATTGGTTGGTCCCACAGTCACCAGCATGTGGCTCCCAAGCGTGGGCTGGGTGGAGCTCACACCTTCCTCGTTAGCTTGGGACTATTTAGGTGTGCTTCATCCAGACCACGTTTGCTGTTCATTGTTGCTGTTTGCTTGTCTGGACTTCATGCTTTCACTGGCTTCATGCTTCTTGTCCCCTGAACCCTGGTTACCCCTGTATCACGGACTTTTGCACCTGTTTTGTTCCTGCCTGTAAGTCTTTATTAAATCTGTTTTTGTCACCACCACCTCTGTCTGGATCTCAGTGTGTGTTGCTTTCCTGGTCGCCCCCTCAGTACCTGATCCTGACACTTCTCTACTGCTGTCCCTCAGCAATCTTATTTTCTCAACAACCACTGTACTTATATGGGTAAAGGTCCAATTAGGGTGCCTGCTGCTTTTAAAGGTTGGTTTTAAGAGGCTTTCCCATTTATCTTTTTTCTTTAGATATTTTCAAGATGTCTATGTGTGTTTTACATACAATAAAACTTTAAGAACCAGGCCAACTATATCTCTGGATAGATCTGGCAGGTCTGTTCATTTTGAAAAAAAAAACATAGCATGTGTATCTAAAGTATCTCTTGTGTAAGACCTCCACCATGGTCTCCTTTAAGCCTGAAGAGTAATAAATGATCTGTGTATATACATTTAGCACGTACTGCACACCCGGCTATACATCCCGATATAGAATGAGCTTGGTATGCCGCCTTTTTTTTCCTCAGCTGTTTTGGCAGATGCTGCTTTCTTTCATGTCTGCCCGGGAAACAACAACCGTGATGGATATTTTCCCATTAGAAAGATGGCACACACATGAAAGAATGACCTGGTCCTCTCTTCTATCTGCACATTATAGAGGCTGTCAGCATCGTCCAGTGGCACTTAATAACGTCTCTGTGTGAGCATTGCCTGGACTGACATGGAAACCCAGAGCAACTGCCAGGACAGCTGAACATGAATTCATAATGAAGAGCTGTGAGCGCGATAGCAGGGCACAGTACCTAGGCCAGGACACCAGTTCATCTCAGGGGAATCAATCTCTGATGGGACTTCATGCCAATGTGTGATCATTTCCAGCCAAAATGTCCATTCTATATGAAAAGAGACAAAAAGTATCCAGACCATAAAATTTCAATATAATGGAGCTTACAAGTCTCTAAATGTGGTATCAGCATTTATTTTCTACATTTATTTTCATATTCCTACTTACAAGAGTTGTTTTACCTAAGAGGTCATTTACACCCCTGGCAAATTTTGACTTTACATTTATTCAACAGCAAGTTGACACAGGTGTCTCCCAAAAGATAATAAGACGATATACAATGTGTAAAAAAAACATCCAAAGTTCTATACCATTCCAAATAGTCCCAGCTGTTCTAAAGCGTCCTAATTACCCTGATTCATTGAGAACAGCAGTTTTAATCAACTCAGCAGGTGAAAAACAGCAGCTCTCTGCAGTTGGTTTGTGGCAGTTGGTTTGTCATGGCAAAGACAAAGGAGCTCAGTGTAGACCTGCGGCTGCGCATTGTGGCTGCTCACAAGTCAGGAAAGGCCATATCTAAATGTTATCAAGTTCCCGTGGCTTCAGTGCAAAGTATTATTAAAAAATACAAGATGTTCTGGACTGTGGAAAATCTCAGAGGACATGATCGGAAGCCAAAAGTGACACCTGTGCTGGCTAGGTAAAAAAGAATCTAAGGATCACCACCAATGCCTTCCTGGTCAATCTGAGCTCTGCTGGTGGCAATGTCTCAAGGCAGACAATCCAACGGACACTGCACACTGCTGGGTTCCATGGACGCAGACCAAGGAGGACGCCACTTCTCCAGATAAGGCACACAAAAGCTTGCTTGGCCTTTGCAAATGCTCATCTGGACAAAGAAGAAGACTTCTGGTCTTCTTTGTTATGGTCAGATGAACATTTTTTTATTGTTTGGTCACAATGATGTTTCCTTCCTTCAAGGGAGAAGCCTTTAACCCAAAGAATCTAATGCTTTGGGGGAGTTTTTCAGCCAATGGACCAGGGAACCAAATCACAGTAAACGGCACCATGAAAAAAGAGCAATACATGAGGATTCTCAACGACAACATCAAGCAGTCTGCAGAGAAACTTGGCCTTGGGCACCAGTGGACATTTCAGCATGATAATGACCCAAAACAAATAGCAAAAGTGGTGAAGAAATGGTTAGCAACAACAACATTAACGTTAACAAGTCCTGACTTGAATCCAATTGAGAATCTGTGGAGGGAGCCAATGCTCAGGGTGATGGCAAGAAGACCCTCTAACCTGAAAGATTTGGAGCTCATTGCTGAAGATGAATGGGCAAAAATATCTGTGGAGACATGCAAAAAGCTGGTCTGCATAGGAAGCATGTGATTGGTGTAATAGCCAATAAAGGCTTTTCTATTGATTATTGATTGGGCGAAAAATACGGTACTTCCTGTGTTACTTATACATTGCAGCAAATTTTATTCACTTCTTTATTTCTATATGATTTATGTTGGACAGATTCACAAATACAAATCAATGCAACTTTATGCATGATACAACATTAAATTTATTTTTATTGACCATATACTGTAACACTTGGAGTGGATGAAAATGTGTTGTTTTTCTGAATAATTTGGTGTAAGTGATTTGGCAACCAACGGAAGAATCTTCTTTGGATCCAGAATATAAGGAACTGGAAAGGGAGGGGAAAATAATCAATGTTAAAACACCACTTATATTTATATGATAACTTTCATGATAGGGTGGTGTCCATCTCCATATGTTATCCATAAAAGATGGAAGGAAAAACAACAACTTCTACCTATTCATCATATGTAAGTAACTCAATTTCAATAACTGTAGATTCTGCACACTTTTAAAATCAATTGAAAGGGGGCCCGTGCAAAAGAGGAGAACGTACCCCCACCCGGTTATCGCTAGATACCTCGACTACAACGACAAGTTGGCCATCCTGAGGGCTTTTCACCAGTGTCGCCGCCTCTTGATTGATGGGAACAGTCTCCTCATCTTGGCAGACTACTCGCCGGAGGTCTCCCGTCGTCGCAAGGCCTTCTCTCCTGCCTGTACCTGGCTATACCAGCACAAGGTCCGCTTTACTCTATCCGGCGATCCTCCGATTCCAGACATCTGACGGTGAGCAACACTCTTTCCTTGACCCTGACGGCGCCATGATTTTTATTAATTCCCTGAGTGCTGACCAACTGTTGCCCCCACCGGGTCGTAGACCCCAAGATGCCCCGAACCTGGCTCGTTCAGCGGCTGCACTCAAGGATGCCCCCTCCAATGACCAGGCCCCTGGCTCCACTCCCTCGACGGACATTACCTGAACATTGACTCTGGCAGTATCCCCCTGTTCCTCAGATGGCTTTTCTAATGCCTCCTCCGGTTGCTGAATTGGATTTCTGACATCCCCCCCCCCCTATCCCACCCGATCCCTGGTGGTTCCAGTGAGTTTCATTTGCCTATCCCGTTCTCCTGGACCTTTCCTGTGGACGCTGATTCTCCATCATGCTCCAGCCCCATCGTTCAGGGTGCGGTATGTCTCCAACATCCCCCCTGCTCGATTTCTTTCTAGGGAAAAAAGTGAAGTCAATACGAATGTTCTCATGTTTATTTTGGACTTGCCCTGTCTGGGCTTGTTTTGGTAGTGCCATGTTTTTTTGCATTCCTTGCTCTTATTTCCTACCATTCGAGTTTATTGATTATGTTTAATCTTCTTTGTTGGGTACAGTATATTTTCATGTTGGTTTTTGGATTGGATATATACAGTCTCCTGCTCGAGGGCCCCTCCGAGCCACTACCGGGATCTCCTGTCCCCCTGTTAGTGATTTGAATGTACCTGCATCTAGCCACTTGCCCTCTGCATGCGCGTAGTCTCTAGGAACGTTAAGGGTCTCCGTACCCCCCAAAAGAGGTGTCGCATCCTGCGGCATCTCAACCGTCTTAAGGCAGATGTGGCGATGCTAGAGGAGACCCACCTGCATGAGGAGGATTTCCATAGGATGCGCAAGTTCTGGGTGGGGGAGATCAGGGGCTCCTCTGCGGCAGGCCGCAAAGCGGGAGTTCGCTCCAATCTGCAGGGTCAAATTCTGGCTACTGAGAACTTGCCTGGTGGGAGGGGGGTACGATTGGATGTCGATATATCTGGCACTGTACATTCTTTTTTTAACATCTATGCTCCTAACTCCCCCTCTGCCGAGTTTTTCACTGAGCTGGCTGGGTGGGTGGCAAAGGCTCCTAGTGATCGAATTCTGGTGGGAGGTGATTTCAACACGGACATGTCCCCGAGCTTAGATCGCAAGTCCGGGGTGGCCCCGGGTCGGACCCAGGCGGCAATGTCACCTGCCACGACCTCTCCCCTACAGGGCTTTGCCGACACCTGCAATCTACATGACGTCTGGAGGACGCAACACCCTGTAGATGTGGAGTTCTCCTTTGTATCGCTGGTCCATGGCTCTCCTTCGAGACTCGATTATCTCTTTGTGTCCACGCCCCTTCTGCCTGTCGCGTATGCCTCTGATCTGCATCCCTGGATATCTCTCTCCGGGGACGGACTGGCTCTCCCCCGGTGTGGAGATGCCCCTCCTTCCTGTTGCAGAACAAGGACTTTTATGGGGTACTCCACACTGCGTGGGCGGAATACGCTGAATTCAATGCTCAACATCGCTCTGACCCGGCTCTCTTTTGGGAGGCGGGCAAGGCCTACATGAGGGGAAAGATCATGGCCTACGCGGCTGGGCAGAAGAGGTTGGCTCATAGGCGTTTCTTGGAGGCCAGTGGAGACCTAAAATTGGCTCAGGAACGTCTTTCCGAGCTTCCCTCTAAACCCAACAGAGAGGCTTGGTATTCTTGCAAACTAGCTTTCGATCTGTGGGCAAAACGTATTGAGTCATTTAAGTTTGCTCATTTCCAATTGCATATGCACAAATTTGGCAACAAGTCCGGTCGGCTACTGGCCAGGATGGCCAGGGCCCGGCTGGGCTCATCATATGTGGTGGGCCTCCGTGATAGTGCGGGGAAGGTCCAACATTCCCCTAAAGATGTTAACGCTTTATTCCACAATTTTTATCGGGCCCTATATACGGAAACCATAGACTGCCCACAGGCGGGAGCGGATTTTCTCTCTACCCTGCCCCTACCGCAACTCTCTGATGAAGCTAGGGTAGCCCTGAATGCCCCACTTACTAATACAGAAATTGCAGAATACTACAAATTATTGCTTCCACAGATCGGGGACTCGTTGCTTGCCCTGTATACTTCAGTCTGGGAGGGGGGCCCTTATTTTGCCACGGCCCGTGAGGCCCATGTTAAGGTCATTCCTAAGAAGGACAAGGACCCCCTTACCCCAGGTTCCTACCGGCCTATCTCTTTGATTAATGTCGACGCTAAGGTATTTTCAAAAATAGTTGCTGATAGGCTGGCAAACTTTATGCCGGACTTGATTGATCCTGCACAATCTGGTTTTATTAGGGGGCGCTCCGCAATGTCCAACATCCGCAAAGTCTTAGCGGCGCTAGAGTATGCCAAACAGCACCAGGACAGTGACATTGTTCTTTTATCCTTAGATGCCGAAAAGGCTTTTGATAATGTTAATCTACAGTGGCTGTTCCTGGTGCTGGATGGCATGGGTTTTGCTTAAGCAGATGTACTCTGACCCTATAGCTCGCGTCAGCACTGCAGGCTTTCTGTCGCAAGCTTTCCCTCTTCAGAAGGGCACTCGACAGGGTTGTCCCCTGTCGCCCCTCCTGGCCCTTGAGCCGCTCTCCCGTCATCTCATCCCTGTTTGCGGATGACATCCTTTTGTTCTCCGCGGACCCGGCTTGGGATATGCCCATTATCCAGGATTCCCTTCAGGTCTTTGGCCGATTTTCAGGCTTTAAAATTAACCAGAGCAAGAGTGAGCTCCTTCTACTTACCCCGAAACGGAGGGGGGACTGGCTCGCATCCACCCCCTTTTCTATAGCACATTCCTCCATCACCTATCTGGGGATGAGGATCGGGAAAATGCCATCCCAGCTTTATGACTTAAATTATACCCCTCTCCTCCAAGATATGTATCGGCAACTGGAGTCGTGGGCAGCCTTGCCCCTGTCTCTATTTGGTCGGGCCCACCTCCTTAAAATGGCGAGTTTCTCTAGGCTAATGTACCCCATGCAGACCATCCCGGTGCTGTTGAAGCATGCTGATGTGCGCAGACTCCAGAGTGCTTTTACCAAATTCTTGTGGCAGGGGGGTAAAGCCCGCATCGCTTACAAAAAACTGACGTTGCCTAAACTTTCGGGGGGGCTGGGCCTCCCTGACATTAGATTGTACAATCTGGCCAGCCTACTTCGACATGGGATTGATTGGATCCGTGAGTCCTCATGTTTTTCTAATTACCAGACAGAGCAGGCTATGGTGGCCCCATGGTCGTTGCAGGCTCTACTGCACTGCCCTCCGGTCCAACTTCCCCCCCACCTAAAGCATAATATACACATTCGAGACACCATTGTGGCCTGGCGGGAGGTTAGGAAAGTCCTGAAGCTCCCTTTCAGGGTCTCAAAGTTCCTCCCGATCCGTGGGAACCCACTGATGCCCCATTGCAATGACTCCGAGGCCTATAGGTTGTGGGATCCAGAAATCCAGACACTGTCCCATCCCCTTCCCCCAGCTGTGTATTAAATTCAGGTTGCCCTCGACCCATCTCTTTTTTTATCAACAAATGATGAGCTTCTGGCGCTCCCTTAAAATTGATCCAAAACTTGCTCTCCAAGCCTGTAAGTTGGATGCTTTTATCCAGCATCCGGGGGCCACATGGTCCAATCTGTATCGATATCTGTTGACGGAGGCCAATGGCAAGTATGGTTTCGCTCACTCCACGGCTTGGGACAAAGATCTCCCTGATCCCGGCCTCTCTGAGCCTATTCTGAAGGGCTACTGCTCTGTCGTCAAACTGGTCACCTGTGAACGCTGGCGGGAAACCCAATACAAGATCATGCACAGGGCCTACATGGGATTTTACCCCGTGTCCTCTCCTGCCAAGCCTCATGTCATGCCAGCGGGGGTATGCCCTTAAGGCTCCCCTCATGCATTGTCTGTGGTTATGCCCGGCCATTTCTGCTTTTTGGGAAGTGGTCATTTCTTATGTTTACAGAGTCATGGGGGAACAGCTGTCCTTGGAACCTTTGTTGCTGCTATTTGCGGTTTCAGAGGATTCCGCGCAACCTCATGTCAAATCCTCTCTTTCCCAGTGGGGACAACTTTGTTTGCTCACAGCTCGCAGGTGCATACTGTCTAGGTGGTTGGCCCCTACTCCCCCTGATTTCCCTTTCTTGCAAAAGTCACTGGCGGACCTGCTTCATCTAGAGCGGTTGACGGCGGACTCGGCCACGGACAAGTCGGTCACCAACCTCTTTCGGAGATGGAGGAAGTATATAGTTAAAACGCTGTCCCCTGAGGATGTTCTAAAATTGATGTTGGGGCATCGCCACTCCACATGGTACGCGCATAAGGATTTACGCAACACGCTAGGGATACTGAGGGTGACCTAGCACTCTTCTGTTACCTGATGCTGATCTCAGAGGAGGGTTCTAGATAGGTCCATGTCCAACCGAGCCTACCTATGTTGTAACTGTTTTCTTTCCTGCTTATGTTGCTGTACCCAAGGTTTTTGCTGTGTTCTCTTATGTTTTCTGTTTTGATAATGTTCTCTATTCTTTTGTATATTTGCCCTGCTTTATACCTATGTTTGTCTAGTTTTGATGCAGTGGTCGAGATATTCTCTATGGTGGCCCATGGAGTATTAATGTTTCCTTTGTCCATATACGCCGCTGTATCGTGATTTTCTTTATGTGATTGTTAAAAAAAAATCAATTGAAAGCATAGATATTGGACACATAAATCAGAAATTCAACTTTCTGCACATATGACATATCAATCAATTTGGTAAAGCTGAATTGATATTATAGGCAACGCGTTTCAACCTTATTGGTCTTCCTCAGGACCATTAGCAAATGGGTATATTCACTTCCACTGCTAGGTTAGAGCTTGCCCACATAACACCTCGTTGAGACCAAATTCTGTCGGGTGACAGGAGAACCCCCAAAAGGGGCACCGAATGGGGAGAAGAGAAGTGGTCCCAAGGCAGCAACCAGTACCTTGATACCTCTTACGTTGCTCCTAAACTATCCAGCATAGGGTACATCCTATAAGAAACTAATCACTTTCACTTAAGCTTTCCTCTTTACTTCCTTGGGTGGCCTTTCTATTAGATATCTATTGGGTGGTCACTCCTGACGTGCTGTCTGTTTTGTAACTTCTCTATGGCTTGTCATTAACCAGGACATGCACATTGAGAAATGTTTTTGTTACTTTTGGAAAGAGATGGAAGGTGCAACAGCTATGCGGATCTTCATTGGAAAAAAAAATCACCCTTTATCAACAAAAGATAAAACACAAATCTGAAGAAGGTCCCCATTTCCTTTCAATACTCTGCTAGGACCCATTCACACCAAGAGCACTATGCATGTAATTTGACAAGAACTGGAAGGCTTTATCATAATGTTGGGTGGTCTACTGTATGCTGACAACCTTATACCTGTAGTAAGTGTAAAACAAATGTCTTCTCTGGCTTCTAGAGACTGACATCTATTGATGTAACAGGTATTGTCACTATTGAAGAAGGCAACAATTTTCTGATTGCAAGGGTAAATATCAGCCTGCATTCATTCTGGTGATTAGAGAGAGTGTTGGTTTATTATAATGGTCATCAAGTGAGAAACAACCTTCTTTTGGAGCCCTAAGTAGCAGAAATTTTTTTAACTCTTACCTACTCTTCAAAAATAGAAAAACTTTTAATTGGGGCACTCCTCAGATGAGTACCAGGAGATGGTGTTTGGTACTTACCCCATATGTAGAGTGGTCTTCCTCACTGTCTCCGTCACCGTCCTCTGCGTCAGCTTCCTGCATAAAGGTTCTGCTGCAGATGGACCATCTGACATTGGGTCAAATGTAACTCTCATAGTACAACACCATTTGAACCTCCAGATCTCATACCTCAGTAGTACAACCCTGACATTTTCTGGCTTTGTAACTAACCCCGGAGACTACCTGCCAGTCTAAAGGTGGGTTTACACGTCAAGATTTTTTCGGCCGACAGATGGACGATGAACGATTTTTTGGTTTATTGTACAAAAATCTGAAACGTCCATTTGGCCCGATGGATTTTTTTTTTCCGATATCTGACAAATAATCGTCCATAAGGTGATCGGACATGTTGGTAAACTTTCATCTGTCGTTTATTTTTCGTGTAAAAAACGGACGCTCCTTATTTCACTCGATATTTTTTGACTCGATTTTTAACCAGTAGCATGACGTATTTCCTGCGCAATGAATGTTGGGATTTTTTACAATTTCATTTTGATTCGTCCATGATGTTGTTTATATTTTCTTTCCGAGTACAACTTTCCGAACGAAACAATTGCTTTGTGGACGAACGTAACAACGTGGTGTCAATAGAAAAAGACATATATTTCAGGTGTGTGTGTGTACACTCACTGCAGCACACTGTACACACACCTGTATACTCACT
>CM070035.1:157406979-157426627 GCA_036250615.1 Ptychadena robeensis | reverse complement strand
TTCATTCGTGTTTCCGACGATTATTTTCATTCGATATTTTGCGTCGGTTGTACAAAAATGTTGGACGAAACAAAAATCTTGACGTGTAAACCCACCTTAAATGTCATCCTTTCATAGTCATATTCCAGCTGTCACACAGTGCTTTTTTCTTGTCAGATTTTACCCTTACATATGCCTACTGTGACTTTCATCCCCCAGATCTCCAACACCCTTAGAAGTCCAATCTTTTTGGGGGGGATTATTAATTTACATTTTGAATTTCACACCCCTAACTGCAACCTTTCATAGTTATTCATGTTTCCCAGCAGTTATCCAAGTGGCATAAATTGTTTACATGTAACATGTAGCTGCGGCCACCCAGACATGGAGTGCCTCCAGGTTGTTAGTACACATATGAGCTGTGTAACAATAATGCAGGTATGCAGAGCTAGTTTTTGGCCTCTTTTGAGTACCAGAGTACCACTTATGTGCACCCCTGTACATATATATATATAACATTTATTTTTTTTCAACCCGCTAGCATAAACACGCTGTTACATGCATTTTTGTGCAGCAGAGCAAGTGTCTACCATACTGGAAGGCCTAGTGGAGAAACATGCTCTAACGCAGGGTTTAGTCATTGGCAACAGACATGTTCACATTATCTCAAGTGGGTCTGTTGCTAGTAAACTACCGCAGCAGCACCTGTACTGTAAAAGGACCCTCAGAACATGTGGGGTAGGTATTTAGCGTTTATTTGGTTTATTTTAATAAAAAGGTACTTTTGCATGTGCCATGTTGGTGTTTATCTATAGATATAAGAGTTTAATATAAAATTTTACATACCTTAGCATTTACAAAACAGAAGTAGCTAACTTGACCAGGAAAATACTTCTTTTATTTTTACGTTATAAAAGTTGAGTTAACCTTTATAGAACAACATCTTTATGTTATCATCAAAACCATAGAAATTAAGTTAAAAAATGTCTGCTTGCGTTACTCTTAAGCTTTCACTGATAATAATAAGAAAGAATGACTCAAGAATGACTCAACAGATTAGTCGCCATCCTCCATGCAATAATTATTGCACGTGTTGGCCTACCGTAAGTTCTCAAGTAACGATGCCTCCTGCAAGTTTGATGTTTGTGCCGAAACAAATGAATTTTATGTTCCTGGTAACCCACACATACACATTTAATGCTGAGCTAATTCACATGAACTCAGATCACTCCATTCTTGCATTCTCTGTGCAAAGAACCTTTTTATTTTTTCTTATTATTCTCGCAGTGACTAACACTGAGGATTGAAAGTAGTTCTGAATCATGTAGAACCGCAAAGCTTTAGGGTAGGGATGGACGTGTGATTGTGAATTTAGTCACTGGAATAGAGTTTCTGAGTATTGAAGTAAAAGGAGACTGGATTTATAGAGTTTTGTGTCATCTAACTATTTGCAGATGATAAACTGAGACATTCAATGCTAATTTTGTTTTTAACATTAAATATATTTTCCTAATTGAATCTGAGACTGAGAACTCAATACTAGGATCTTAGAGCTCATAGGATGACATCCGCCATGCTTATCCAATCAGTCCATTGATATTATGATGCTTGTGCTAAGCTCTCATGTATAAGGCGCCCCATTGTGTTGTTGGTTAATGCACAAAACAATAGGTTGTACATATGTGTTGTCAACACAAATCATCTTACAGAGCACAAACAAGATGGACCTCCTGGGTGTTATGCCCGAACGCAGTATGTGCACAGTTTGTTCTTAACCTCCTGGGTACATGGCACAATTTTTTTAAAATTGATTACCTGCTCGTTTGGAGGTCCCGTGCATAACTCTGGTGTCACTGGAGACGCTGACGTTATGCTGGAAAAAGGTGACAACCCTCCATTTACATGGAGGTCTATGGCGCCGCCTACCCACGCCCCTTTCACGTCACCGTCAAACTGTACACATGCCGATGCTCCCGATCGCTGGGGATGAAACTCAGCCTGAGTTAACTCGGGTCAAAAAGTAGATTGTAATTTTTTTCACATAGAGTGGCCCCTCCATCTCCTAGTTGTCTTCTTTCTGGGGATAATTACACTTCTGGGGTTTTAGCGTCTCTACTCCTTTTCTCGCCTTCATACGTAAACTTTCTGTTTGGGGGCTGTGGCTGCTCTGGCTGTCCAACTCATGTCCTTGTGGGCTACTTATAGGTCAGGTTTTGGTATCTTTGGGTAACTTTTTGTTAACCACATCTTACATCATTAAAAAAAGTAAGAACTTCAGTCTGGATCGGGTGCTCGAGGAATGGTGTTGGAAAATCCTACAAGAGGATACATCTCTGTCTGCTGAGGCAATTGACTTCTCATCCACTATGGTCTGAGCGCCGTTGAGGGTCTACATAGGGAAGGTTTTAACAGGTAACTACCATAAGTTGCACATAAAGCTTTGCAGGAATCATTTCTTCTGTGATCATTAGTTTAGTGAAGAATTTTGAAGATTAATTGGGAAATGTTGGCTATGACAACTCTAATTAATTTTTCCACCAAGTAACAGATGCATGTAAACTGGTGGCTGTACAGCATGAAGCAGCTTCTCCTATCCCCGGATGCCCATGCTCCATTTTACACAGCAGAATCTTTGAAAATAACTGAAATTCCATCTTCTCTGGTTTGCTATAATGTTTGGGGGGCTGTGGCTGCTATGGCTGTTCAACTCATGTCCTTGAGGGCTACTTTTAGGTCAGGTTTTGGTATCTTTGGGTAACTTTTTGTAAACCACATCTTACATCATAAAAAAGTAAGAACTTCTCTCTGGATCGGGTCCTCGAGGAATGGTGTTGGAAAGCACTACAAGAGGATACACCTGTCTGCTGAGGCAATTGACTTCTCATCCGCTATGGCCTTAGCGCCTTTGAGGGTCTACATAGGGAAGGTTTTAACAGGTAACTATCATAAGTTGCACATAAAGCTTTGCAGGAATCATTTCTTCTGTAATCATTAGTTTAGTGAAGAATTTTGTAGATTAATTGGGAAATGTTGGCAGTGACAACTCATCTATAAATGTTTCCACCAAGTAACAGATGCAACTGGTGGCTGTACAACACGAAGCAGCTTCTCATCTCTCAAGATGCCCATGCTCCATTTTACACAGCAGAATCTTTAAAAATAACTGAAATTTCTTCTTCTCTGGTTTGCTATAAACATAGAACACATCAGTTTCATAATTACTATGGGAAAGTTAGTAATACTTTCTGCTCTTTTTACAATTACTCATACAGCAACTCGGCAAATATTGTTCCCGCTCTTTTTAGCTCCGTCATGCCACCAGATGCATATTTCACATGAAATCTGCTCATTCCTCTGTCAGAGCCCCCCCGCAGCAATTAAAGGGTTTCCATACAGCGATTTTATTTTTTTCGTGGCTACATTTGCAATGTATGTTGTAATTCTGTGCAGCACATCCAACAAGTGTCCCCATCAGTCACCAATGAAAAGAAGCTTTTGTTAGGAGCTCTGAGAAAAGAAGGAAACGCAGGTCAATTAGAGTAACTGGTCCATCGCAGTCTATAGCTTTTACACAATGTAAAACTTTTTTTCTTTAGGAGGCCGTATGACAGAAAAGGGATTGTGCGCTTGAGACCCACCAGATGTGAGATTCATGGAAATAATTGTGACTGAGGATGCCTACAAAGGAGAAAGCACTTATTTTTTAGTGTGCTGTTGAACTGGTAATGAAATTCCTTAAAGGGACACACTATTTAGAAATACTCCAATTCCTGTTTTTTGGGGTCTTTTTTATTTTACCATTCCGTGCTGAGTCTTATTCCTAGTGCACATTTATGTTGCACCTCTATTCATATGCATAGTACTCTTCCTACTTGAGAGCACCATGATTACACACCACATCTGAAACAGTGCATCAAATAAGTGATTATTTTGGGATTTGGGATATTTCATGAATAATTTAACAAATATTCGATATTCATAAATTCGAATATTTGTGGTATGGAAAATCATATTCGAATTGCAAAAATCTTCGAAATAAATGGTTACATGCTATGTTTATTTTCGCAATGCAAATATGATTTTCGCAATACATGGCCATACTGGGGATAATCGAAAACTCGAATTGTCAACATTCAAATTTTCGAGCTCAACACTACATCAAATGTGTGAACCAAATTGCTGTAAATTCCCCTACACAATACAGTTTTAAATATAATCAATGGCTTTGAAGCACATAACCTTTGATATACATGACACAAAATGTGCATTACCACACTACAGTGTTCCCTAATGCTTGAAGTATCATTTTAAAAAATATTGTTATTTAAAAATAATGTCTTCTAGCTATACCTGCTCTCATTTGTTTCATTAAAAAATGCGTATTCAAGTCAGTATAGATTGAAAATGTGCGGCCTTTTAGTGATGCTGAGGGCCACACTTGTGGCCCTCATATCAACGCAGTTGCCCACCACCAAGTCAAAAAAATCTTAACCTTAAGACAGCTTTTCATGTCTATATTTGGTTTGGCTGATTTTATCCCAAATTGTAAAAAAACATTTACATACTACCGAGTAGAGATGGTCAAAAGTTTTACCTGTTCAACTTGGTATGAGCCTGGTTTCATCCCCAAACATGCTGGGGATGTATGGTATACTACAAAAAAGTAACTGCTCTAGTTAGTGATGGCTGCGGCCGTTTGCAAACAGGTGGATCAGACTTTAGTAAAAGTCATTAATGACGCTGGCTGTGTGGGCTTGAAACTTGGAGGTCTAAGGCACCACCCCCCGCCCCCTTCTGTGACACAATGCAGAAACCCTGGAATTTAGACAATTGCCGCAGTCTTCCACGGGGGATGTATCTGGTACACCCGATGCCCGCTGGTCTCAACCGCTAGAGATGTTAATTTGAGCAGAACTGATCCCTATGCCAGAATAGGGAGACATTCTTTAGCAATGAGGCTCCTCTGAGACTGTTTACAAATAGTGATGCCCAAACATTGGCCAGGTCCTTTCACGAACAGGCGAATCAGACATTTAAAAAAGTCAGATGTCCGCCTGTTCGTGCGGAGATTCAAATTCCCCGCCTGTTCCCAGGGAATTTGAATCGGGAAAAACTAAACATCGATTAACGGACGACGTCATTCATGTCACTTCTGGTTTTCGGAGCAGCTTTTTTGCTAGAGGTTCTCTACCCGGTCACTAGTGAAAGAATAACAAACTTCGTCCAGTTCGGCCATTCGTTCATTATTTACAAACCATGGTGTCACCAATGTGGCCAGGTAAGGTAAAGTTGCTAAGATAAATGTATTTTGTTGATTGTATAGTACAAGAATAGTACATGTCCACTTTATAATAACCAAATAAAATAATATCTGACCAATCTAGGTGAATTGAAACAATCATAGTTGTACAATAATCTTTCTCATTCAGCAGCTGCATCATGTGTACATGGAGTCTGTAGGCCCCTTCACAAATGATTGAGAGGTGGGAAACATATGTGACTGTATGTATTGTCATATGTCACAATGATATATTGCGTGTTGGTTTTCTTTATAACTTATTACACCTTTCATGTTCAAGTCTGTCAGCAGAGTCGAACATTAGAATGGTTCACTGATATGTCCCTTCAATCCAGTACAGTGCTGGTGATGGAAACTGTACACAGAGGACTTTACCCTAAAAAGCCATTTATCAGGGCTGCCAAATCTGAACAAGGGTGGTCTAAGATAAACACAACTCCATTTAAGACAAAAAGATGGTTTACCAAAAAGACTTCAGTAAATAACTCTATTCTTAAACTTTCTTCTTAAACTATCAGTAAATCGTCAGCAGTGAGCCCTCCCCACCGCCCAAACCATTGTCTCTTCAGCCCATGTTGTCTTAAGCTTTTATTGTTTTCATGAGCTTATTGTCTTGTGTCAAGAATGCAAACAAGAGGAGTTAAAGCCTACTTTAACCCAGTAAACTTTGTTTGTCCTAAATATATATAATAATTATTTCCAGAATTTTCCAGAAGTCCTATACTCCAACCAGAGCTTAAAGAAAAATCTGCAGTTTTCCTATGCCTGATAAAGATGTGATATGTTAATTCAGTTACATTTTGTAAAGCCCCCCATACACGTTCCGACTTTTTGTACGAATTTTGCCCGATCGACCAGTGTGGTCGGTCGGGGTGATTGATCAGGAGAATAATTGGATGCGCAAAATCGATAGACCCGACACTATTTTATTAACAGCAGATCGACCAAAATTTACGGACAGATTCAAAACGGTCCGGACCGATTTTGAGAAATTGTAATCAGTGGGGACCGCTTCGAGCCTGTCCGTAAATTTTGGTCGATCTGCTGTTAATAAAATAGTGTTGGGCCTATCGATCGGTGATAATTGGAATTCCGATTTTTCATGGCAGTGGACCGATCGACCATAACATTTTAAGTAAAAATCGGGTGACCCGATTGGACGAGAAATCGCTTGGAAGAAAAATCGGAACGTGTAGGGGGGCTTAATATAATGTTAGCTTTTGATTTAACTTACAAAACTCTCCATGCTGGACATTGTGTCTTTAGCAGCTTCAAGTTGTTATCATGGAATGGCAAGGCCTTCTTCTTCCAACTAACCTTCTAAAATGGAAAACATGGGCATGCTTTAACATTATATGTAGGCAAAGGACACCTTTAGCATATGACAAATCTAAGGAAAGAATAACTGATTTCCCTCCTGGTCCCACAATAGATCCTAGACAGAGCCGTTATCTATATAACACCCAAGCACCTGCACAAGTTTGCAAGCGTTCACAGACAGGAGATGTTTTCTGGGCTTCTGCGGACTGATAGCTGCCCCAGAAACAACAGTATAGATGTATGCTTACTTAACCTAGATGGTAGATGAGAAGAAGCCAGCTGTCTCCCGGAACACAGCCCTCCACCATTCATACTGGCGTGCAGGCAGCTGGGGGACCTAATAGCCTGTGCTACCCTTGCAAGACCCAGTTGCAGCCCGAGTGTCCTTGCTGGGGTCACCCGGAGTACGCAGCACAAGTGGGGTGGGGAACTCCCTGGTACCCAGGCACCGACTGGTGGCGACCGTTGTTCCGGTAGGGCCCTATGGTGGTCGCAGCTTGACCTGGCCAGGAGGATCCATTTTTCCCGTGCGTTGAAGAGAACCAGTCCTGAGAGGAGGCCAGTTTATCCCGTTGGATTCAGATCTAGAGGACTTGGTTGCCCCATTGGGTTCTGAGTAGTTACCACGTGTTTGTGAGGTACTCTGAAGTTTATTAAACAAGATTAAGCAGCAGGTCCGCCTCTTGTCATGGTTAATCCTGAACCTGTACAATACCTAAACTCATGAACACTTTTGCAAGCTTCACAAGGTCAATAACACACATACTTTTTGATTGCACATTTTGAGCTGTTTTCAGAAGATAAAGTTTAACATGTCAAGAGAAGAAAGGAAACCAACAACCAGAGTATGAAAAAATGTGTCAGATTTATGAACTATGCAGGAAGTAAGTAATTTTGAGAATTTGAATAAAACAAAATGGCAGCCTACATGAAACAGAAACAACAACTTTTCCAGCATTGTCTAGAAAGGAGTTGTGTGATGGCACTAGTACGACAACGTTATATAGTTAGTTATGTAGAACATGGCAAATTTAGTTCGGGTTCACCTTAAGTGCTATCACCAATGAGTAGATCAACTGGAAAAAAACAGGTTCAACATAAGGTGTGGTGAGGACAATAAGTAATAGATTTTCAAGGGCTGAAGCCTAATGTGATCATTTCGATGGACAAGAGCTGCATAAAATGTTGGCACCTTCTATATAAGGGGAATAATAAATAAGGGCCCTTTGATCTTCTTTCTATGCTACAATGGTACGAACCATTAGAATGCAGCTCAATATCTCTGCATCTGCCCTTCAACAGAGGACTTCCAACAGGAATAAAAGAATAAATAAATACCCAATGAAATGAAAATTTTTTGGACACACTAATGGAGGACATAATATACGAGTCATTTTTGATACATTACAGGGGGCTGAATAAAGCTAATTTATTGCGGCGGCCACTCTACGGGATGAAAGCGAGACTGATGATTTTAAATCGCGACTTCCACGAAAGCGCCTGGGCCATTTTCCATGCCACCTAGCACTAATACATTTTGCCAATGTGTGCAATAAAGAGATGTGCATTGTTAAATCCCTCACAGAGCAAAAAAAATGGGCATTAGAGACTAATGAAGGCTAATTCTTTTGCAAGCAGAATTAGCTTGCCTCACTAGACTGTTATGACTTGAGGTGTCTGGCTATTGAACTGCCCATCTGGCTCATTTGTTGGTTTCAAAGAGATCACACGTTGAGTGACGGCTGAAGTGGACTGGAAAAAGTAACCTTCATACACAAGAACAAGAGGGATTTGAGCTGTTGGGTGACTTTCGCACTGCAGTGATCCATAGCTTGAATGGGTGGCAAGAACACAACGCAAACCTCTCTGCTGTGCAAACATAGGCTTAAGTCCCCTATTTGTTGTCAAATTATTATTTTATAATGTACAACAACGTCACACGTGTGAGTCCTCTTGTTATCATACACCTCATAAAGGTCTCTATTGGATGAGACCTTCTCTGAACCTTCTCAGGTTCCACACAAGAAATGGAAAAGCCACGCTACTAAATATAAACACCTTAAGCAGGGTACATCATCACACTGCTGTCAGATATCGGCGGAGCAGGGGAGAGAGCTCTGCTCTCCCCAGCTCAGCCGAAGCTTTGCCTGAGAGCAGCAGTCTCTATGCAAAGCATCGGACATCGGCCGTATTTAAAGTCATGTCCGATATGGCTGTTTTCGAGGGGGATTGATTGGTCCCGCTCGAAAACAGCGATGGGTGCATTTTATATGGGCCAGATAGATGGCCGTGAGCGTGCACGGCGTTTGAAGCTGCCATCATTCTGGCCCATATCTGCACATTGGTACCCTGCTTAAGGCTCCACTATGGAAGGACAGAAAAACACATGCGGAAATCTCTTTAAAAAATAAAATTGTAAGCAATATTATTTAGAGAAAATAGTATCATTTATTTAGATATCGCTTAAAGATGGAACTGAAGCAAACTGACTCAAATTACCACGGGTTTGTAATAATAATGCATTAAGTAATATAAATGTCTGACTTTGCCTTGCTTACCTTGCAGTCTCTGTATAGCATGGCTTAGAGGTGGGGTGGGAGAAGCATCACAAGGAGCCAGATAGGATGTGTTACTGTACAATAAGGCTGCCCATACACAGGTCGATACCCACTAGATCGCTGAACATTCAAACGTTCATCGATTGAACAGAGAACCGGTGTGCGCCACTTTGCTCAATCGATTCACATTAAAAACTTTGGATGGGGACCAAGGTAAATAATGACAATCAAACAGGGATTTACCAACATGTTGGTCAAGCTTCCTTTGAGTGGGGTGGCCGGGTTCGATTTTCGAACAATCGATCAATGCTCATGACAGATGATTCGGGAATCAAACTAAAAATCCACCCATGTATGGGCAGCCTAAGTATGATGATAATGTAGCATAGGGTGGGGGTACATGACCATCAGATTTAAAACATCTTCACAATTATAACAATTGTATTGACATGTTCAGGGGTGCTCTGACATGTTCAAGTGGTACTCTGATACTCAAAAGGGACCAATAACTAGCTCTGCGTACCTGCATTATTGTTACACAGCTAATATGCGTATTAACATCTTGGAGGCACCCCCTGTCTGGGCGGCCGCAGCTAAATGTTAAATGTGTACAATGTATGTCACTTGGATAACTGCAGGGAAACATGAATAACTATGAAAGGTTGCAGTTAGGGGTGTGACATTGTGAATGTAAATTACTAATCCAAAAAAAAGATTGAACTTCTAAGGGTGTTGGAGATCTGGGGGATGAAAGTCAGAGTAGTCATATGTAAGGGTAAAATCTAAGAGAAAAGAGAAAAGGTAAGAGAAAAGAACTGTGTGACAGCTTGAATATGACTATGAAAGGGTTACATTTGGACTGCTGGTAGTCTCAGGGGTTAGTTACTAAGCCAGAACATTTCAGGGTTGTACTACTGAGGTATGAGATCTGGGGGTTCAAAAGGTGCTGTACTGAGAGATTCATGTGACCCAAAGCCAGCTGGTGACCTGTGGATGGAGACAGCTAATCGGAGGATCAATCAGGAACAGAGAGGTTCATCTGCAGCAGAATATAGTAAGGTAGTATGGGGTGAGTACCAAACATCTCCTGGTACTCATCTGAGGAGCTTACTGAAAACGTTATGTGCACCCCTGGACATGTTAACGTTTAATTGAGTTTAGTAATTGTGTTTAGATCTGGTATAATGATTTACCAGTTTTCCAATCAGCCTTTTTTTATTTTTATATATATATATATATGTGTGTGATTTAGGTGATTTACTTAGTTAGTCAGCAGGTAGGACCAGTCGGTAAACGTTTCCTGCAATCAAACAGCCTCCTTCCCTGCTCCAATCTCTGTAAGTATGATCCCAGTTGTGTGATGCTGCCAGCGACAATCACGCTCTCAGCAAGTTTTAGAAATTGATGCATCAGGAATGGGGTTTCTGTTCGGATGACCCATGGGGAAAGGCCAAACCTGAAAGGAGGGATTATGAACTGCACAGAACAGCTTAGATTAAATCAGTGAAGTGCTAAAAATCAGGCTTATATTTATGCTTATATTTTCTCTTCCTCATTATCACCACTGGTGCTAAACACAACAGTGTCATTCAAAGCTAGGAATAAAAAGTAGCCAAGGCATGCAGAAAAATACATCCAGGGTACCGCTGGCCAGAGACGGGAGATGTGGAAATGTGCTATATCACTGGAGGGCTCATTGAACAACATGAGCATGGCATGAACGTTAATAATAGTTATTGTATACTGTACGTGTTCTACTGTAAATCTGAATTCAATGTTGGCATTGCAATTGTAAAGTAACTCAAAAGCAAAATAAATTTTTGTAGCCAACAAAATTCCCATATGCTAGAAAAAAATCTATTGTGTTCTCTTGTCTTCTCCATTCCCTTAAAGTGAACCTGTCCTAAGAGAAATATATGGAACTGCCATTTTGTAAGCAGTAGCGTGGAAAAAAGGTACCACACTACTACGCATGCAGCACCAGAGACATAGAGAGACATCTGCCCAGAATGGAATACAGAGGGGGGAATTGTTACTGTGAGGGGGTCAGCTGGAGCTTGAGATAAAAGGGACCTCGAGAAAGGAAGTGGGGCCTGTGTCAGGAGAGAGGAGCCTGAGTGTGGTTGCAGGTGCGGCTGTGGAGAGCCACTGGCCTCACGAGAGTTTGTAGCGTGCAGGTGGCTCCAGGACAGAACAGCCTGCAAGTTACCGAGGGGCCATTGTTCTGGGTGAGTCCCAGTCTATTGTTAAAGTTACCATCGCCAGCTGAAAAGGCCGGTCTGATCAGTCCATGGTTGCCAGTGCGGCAGGAAGAGTTGGTCCGGCCCCCCGACAGTTCCTTTTGGAGGGAAACAATCCATGGAGCCAGAGACTGACTGGATTTGCTGTATAAGGCCTCGGCGCAAATAAAGTTAACTGTTTAACTACCATCATTGTCTCTGTCCTGCTTCACTCCCCACGGGCTTGCCTCGTAACATTACTACTGAGCAGATAATATGTTGAAGGGCAGAATTGAATAATTTTTTTTTTAAAAGTCTTTGTTTTTTTTCTAGGACTTTCATTTAGGCCTTCAGAAATGGGTCCAGAAGACCTCTATACTCATTCCTTCCAATTGTAAATATAAACATGGATTTTTACGTAGAAATTTTGAATGTGAAAATTCCACTTTAAATAGAAATCTAATATAACAGAAATCTAAAGCTGGGTTTACAAGTGTAGATTTTTTGTTTGATCAACTGCCGATTCAATTTTTTATTATATTTTTTGTCGAACGTCGTTCGTCCATTTATGGAATGTAACATTAGATTTTTTTGTTTGTCCATCCCGATATCGAATAAAAATACATTTGGAATTACTACGACCGATTAAAATTTACCAACATGTTCGATGACCTTTTGAACGATTTTTTGTTCGAGATCGAAAATATGTATCCATCGAACAAATTGGCCATTCTAGATTTTTGTTCAATCAACCAAAAAATCGTTCGTTCTTCATTGATTAAACGAAAAAATCTACACGTGTAAACCCACAGAGTAATCTAATGGTGTATGGGGACCTTTAAGGTCCCCACACACGCAACGAGCGACGGCCAATTGCCCACATGGGGCGACAGATCCCTTTTGCCCCAAAGCTCGGTCGGCCAGAGAATGGACATGTCCGTAAATCTCTGGCTGATGCTGTTAGTTTCAATGGGGAACGGCATGCCCATTGAAACTAACGCCCGGCTCACCAATGCTGTGAGAGATGTAGAGCAGCATGATGACATCATCACACTGCTCTCCACAGCTCATCTGGTGGTCCCCACTCTATACATGTGTGGGGGGCCTTAAGTCAGGGCCGGGACAGGGTCCACCAACAACAGAGGCTGAGCTGCTCAAGTGCGCCTGTGAGGTGATTGTGGGGGAAGTGTAGAGGAGTCATTGCTGGGACTGGCAGCAGAGGAGGTAATAAGATATTATCTAATATTACACCCAGTAACCACCCCCGCCCCGTCCTCCATATACCATGATCTGGATGAATGAGAACCTTCCCAGACATGAAAGTGTTATCTGTGAGGTGATCGTGGGGGAAGTGTAGAGGAGACATTGCTGCTGGGACTGGCAGCAGAGGAGGTAATAAGATACTATATATTAGATATATAGAGCCACTCTCCTGCCTGTCAGAGGGGGGGACCACGGGGATGGGGAGCCAGCCGGCATACTGATCAAAGATTGTGGGGAAACCCACAAGAACATGCAAACTCCTTGGAAATTGTGCCCAGGCCAGAATTTGAACCTGGGACACTAGCACTGCATGGCCAGAGAGCTAGCCACCTCAGCCACCGTGCTGCCGATTAGTGATGAGCGGCATAGGCAACATTCGTATTCGTGGCATGCCACGAATTTTATGGAAAACATTCGGAAAATATTCGCATTCGGCAATATTCGGGTTTTTTTTGTTATTGCGAATATCGGCAGTTTATTGCGAATTTCGCGCGCGCAATATATGTGTAACCTGGTGCGAATTAAGTGACGATTTTCGCAATATTCGCATCACCCCAATATTCATTTAAAAATCTGTTGATGGTGTTGCTAAGCTCTTGTTGCAGCCTTCCCATTCGTCCACTCACATTGAGAGGGAAGTGTAATGGATAAAAAATACCGAATATCTGGAATTGCGAATATTCGGCAATATATTCACCATCTTCGCGAATTTCCGAATTGACGATATTCGCGATTAATATTCGGAATCCGAATATTCGCGATCATCACTACTGCCGATACCTGAAAACAGGCACCACCAACTCCCATTGAAAAAAGACTACCAACGAGAGTGAACACTAACCATTGACCACCAATGAACAAAACTACTTGCTAGTGACCAGCAAGGAACACTTCTTCACTAACTAATAATCTAATAGGTACTTTTGAGAACAAACCAGAAGAAATTGTTCTACTGACTACCAAAATTAGAAGTACATCACGGATGACCACAAACAATAAGAGTCCACTTAGCCCTGACCATCCACTTATCCCCAACATAACAAGGCCTGTACTGGACACCAATAGGAGTCTACAATACATTCTGCACATTGCTCCCGCACTCTGTGGTCTATGCTGCGCATTAAAAATCAGAAAGTTGAGATCTTAGCAATAGTGATCCATTTTTGTGACCTGAGAAGACTTTATTTCAGTAAACGGGTATACTTTCTTGTAAACCGTGATTTGAAGCAAACCATATCTCTTTGGTTTCAGAGATATTTCTACAAGACCTCAATGTACCTCTGAAAGAGTGTTCAGTTACAGACTTGTGCTGCTCAGCAAAAGAAACAGAGCTGACCTACATTCTGCTGGTAGACATGGCTTGAATAGGCTAGATTGCTCAATAGGTCAGACAACATGTGACTACAGGGAGTTTTTGTTAGTTCACCCTAAATAACAATGTGCTGTGTTTAAAGCTTATGTACAATCTAATAATTGTTTGCTTCCTTTGGTCTGTTATATAGACTATTATAGGTCTGTGTTATATAAATATCTGTTGACCTTGTAAGAAATGAAAACTTGTCACATGTCCTGCGTATACTTCCTGTTTTATCTAAAGGAGTTAGAATTGTTAAAGCCCAAAAAACACTTAAATTTTATAGTCAAAGGCCTAATGATTAGTCACAAACATTGTCTGTGGTCTTTTTGACTTTGCATGCTTTGTTCTTCACAGTGTCTCTGTATAATGCAGAAAAAGCCATCCTTGTATTGGAGATGGCTACAGAGATACGTTTTTACACTTGAAAACCACAATCTAGTGGCCATACACATTAGTGCAGTTAATAAGCCCCTAAGTAAAGATGGCCACTGCCAGAACTCAAAAGCACAGAATGTAAGTAGCCCTCCACTATTGTGTTTTTATCCATTTACACGGTTTTTGAAGAAGGATTTATTAACGACCAATTAGCACAACCACCCAGCAGTTTTGCCCTATAGACGTGTCATGGGTGTCATCAAAACAACCCGCAAACTTGTGCAGGCACTCGAGACTGGGCTGATGCGGGGGTGCTCAGTCATTTCCTGGGCTGCTTGCGGACTGACAGCAGCCCAGAAAGCCAACGTGTAAGTTTGGCCTTAACGTCCAAGATCAATGTCACTCAACACCAGCATTTCCTGATTAGTGATAGGCGACATAGACAATATTCAATAAATGATACAAAATTAATTGTGATCGCACACATTGCGACTATGTTCAAAATGAATGAATTATTATCTCAATGCATGGCCACAAAGCTTGCCGGGCTGCACGGTGGCTCAGGTGGTTAGCACTCTGACCATGCAGCGCTAGTTTTCTAGGATCAAATCCTGGCCTGGGCGCTATCTGCATGGAATTTGTATATTCTCCCCATGTCTGTGTGGGTTTCCTCCCACACTCCAAAGACATGCAGTAGGTTAATTGGCTTCCCCAAATAAAAAATGTAAAAAGATTCTCCTATGTTAGTTACATATACTTGACCTCAGTATGGACATTAGATTGTGAGCTCCTCTGAGAGACAGTTGATGATATAATTGCTCTGTAAAGCGCTGCGTAATATGTCAGCGCTATTTAAATACAAGATAATAATAAAATCTTGAATATTCTATATTGCGAATATCCGCCAACATATTCGCAAATAGCCAATATTCAATGGATATATTTACAATTCTAATATTCAAGCTCAACACTATTCCTGACCCATCTTCAGACGGGAATCAGGCCAACATTATCAAGAGATGACAATCCACAATGACTTTGTAATGGCACAAACAATCTTTTCTGAGTGATTTATTCAGTCATATCGTTGAGCATGAAATACGTTCAAATCTTCACTTTTTGACTGCAGATCCACTTCAGTTTAATAACGATAAGTTACATTTGGTCATGGGTGTTGGCTTTTGTCAATAACGATGACACTTGCTCCCTTGGCTCAAAATACTGAGATTTCAGGGTGTGTTACAAGGCCTGAGGCCTTAAGGTTTGTTGGGGTGACATTCCTCTATGAAGGCGCAGCACATAAAAAGCTTTTCACGTTGTGTAAAAATAAAAGAAGGAAAGGAATGTAAAGTGATATTACCATAATTAATATTTGCCCGGTCAGCAGAGTAATGCATTGCAAGAAAGAAGCAAAACTCACAAACATACAACTGATAAAACAGAAGCTATGATTGCATCAGCTGATTTGTTTCACCTTCAGAATATATACTTCATTGCTTGTAATTAAAAAGGTGAAGACAGATTCTGTATTAGGAAGGTCTCCTGTATTAGAAATGACTTTCCCAGCTTTACAATATTGGATTCTCAATACCATCAATTTTTCCCAAAATATGTAGATGTGACATAAAGTCAACCTGAAATAAATAGAGAGAAGGATGGAAAGTAAGCATTGCCATAAGGGATTCCAGGCCTTTTAGGAAAAGTTCTCCTTAATGGAAACTCATTGCGAAGCACATGATCAATTTGATCAGCTGATTAATTATGAATTTTTTTTATTGAAGGAAGGTCAGCCTTTTGATTGATGATGAGCCTCTTCATGAGTTTTCTTGATACGACATGACACAAGGGGCTCAGAGGTGGGAATAAAAATGGCACAAGAGACACAAGAGAGGGGGGATTACTATTGTAGTAACCCCTTCTGATCCTCCTGTGTCATTTTGATTGCCCCCTCTGATTCCACCTGTCCAGAGTTACAGTACCGAATCTTTGGGGGTCCCTTTTTTCGGGGGATGCCTCATATTTCAACGTGAGGCAAAAATGTAAGGGTGCCAGGGAAACAGGGTATTCAGTTTAGTCAACTCAATTTTATTAACATTTGGTGTTATTTATTATTGCCCCCATACCATACCTTTAGATTTCCTTTAGATCTCCTTTTTCTTTACCAAAACCATGTAATATGAGAGACTTTCTAAACAATCAAGTCTACCTGTGTTCAATCGCAGAGGACCCGGCACTACATTGTTGTTGGTAGATCTAAAGCATATCTGACAAAAAGATCTAAAGCTAGCCACACACGGTTTGATTTTGGTTCAATAGATGCTCGATTAGATGGATTTTTTCATCGATTGAACGAAAATCGAGAAATGCCCACATGGTACGATCGACGATAATTGTTCGATGAAGGCAGAAAAACACACTTGTCCAGAGGTTGTGAAAGGTGGGAAGTTAGGAGGGAGGGGGGCGTTAGCCTCCACCCTGGTCCTGAGGATGTGGAGGTGGTGGGACGTTATGAGGGAAGAGAACACTATCCTCCATGCTTCTCTGGAGGATGTTCAAAGCATTATTTCCAGCTTTTAGAATGTAGAACTGCCGGTTTGCACGGTGCCAGTGTCGTCACTTCCGGCATGTATGAGTCTCAGTCGGAAAACATAGGCAGAGGAGACTTCTTTCCTTCTGCCTTCAGCAGACTGATGACATCATCTCTGCCTAGGCAAAGTCATCTGACTTTATAATCAGAAAAGATGGAACTTTTCTAAAATGTTATACTGTTCCTGTATATTTTGAAGCATTACAATTGTATTTATGTGGACTTGTACAGTTTCTGTAAAGTTAACTTTAAGGCCTTATGTGTGCCTTCCCGCTAATGAGACAAAACATGACTGAGCGCTGAGCTCTGTGTCCATACTCCTCCGAAGCTTGTTTTCAGCTGTTCCAGGAGGCAAAGCCTGACAGCTGGATGTGTGCTAATTTAGGCGATTCTGGAGGTGTCATAATCTGAGGCTCGGATACAGGCAGGAGCATGCAGCGGCCTGGAATGCTGACGTTAGCAGGTCTGTCATTGAGTTTACTTAACACTCATTTGTCTCAGTCTGCTTCAGAGCAGAAATGCAGTCAATGAAAACTTATTTAACCCCCTGACAACATCAGCTGAAATGCAATAAAGATGCCGCTTAGCAGATCTCTCGGCATTTTAAAACAGCCCAGATATTTAGACTGTCTGTTCTGTGACCTGGAACGCCATTCCCAGAGAGACGGCCAGACTAAACACATCCCTAGACCTTTATATTAGACCGACTGCTAATAAAGAAATGCTAGGGTTACTATGTATGGTAGGACTATATCACTAAAGAGCCGCCAATGATGTCAATGCCATATACAGAGACAAATATCATCCTTACAGTCAAGTGAGAAAGTAAGTATGTGCTGTAAAAATTGTTGATCTAGTTAAACAGCCACATGTTAGATCTGAAGTGAATCACTGACCACAAATATATGTTTGAATTGAATAAATGAAATAAAAATTTGAATATGCAAAAAATGAACCAGACCAGGAGGGCCACCTCTGATGAATAGATAGTCTTTCAACCTAGCGGGATATTTGAGCCGTCCGATGTTCCCTGCAGCAGCCTGGTGACACCATCACGCTGCTGTCAGATATCGGCGGGGCTGGAGAGACAGCTCTGTTCTCCCCAGCTCAACTGAAGCTTTGCCTGGAGACCAGCGGTCTCTATGCAAAGCATCGGACATCGGCCGTATTTACGGTCATGTCCGATATGGCTGTTTTTCGAGCGGGATTGATTTGTCCCGCTCGAAAACAGTGATGGCCGCACATGATATGGGCCAGAGAGATGGCAGTGAGAGCTCGAAGCGGTCTGGCCCATATCTGCAGGTCTGTAGCCTGCTTTAAATAAGTGTTACAGTTTTTAATAGATACAATTTGACACAAGCCCTACCTTCAATCCCACCATTACTAATTGGGTTCTTCCTTGAGCATCACATGATCATGGGCTGTATTTATATATGCTGTAAAGTTCAGGTGATAGGGATCACCAGCACAACTGTTTTAATAAACAAACGGTCATGTTAAGTAAATATTACAGCCATCAAATCCACCTTTCTGCTCACCAATGGTGCTTAAATTGGCAGTAGGGCAAAAGTCACCAAAGCTCTTTAAGACATTCCATGTAAACACACTTCTCCTCTATAGTGAAGAGCTGCATAGGCAATATTCAAATTTGTGAAATTTGGCAAATAATTCTGCTAATATTTAATATTTGCAATTTGCGTGTATGCCCATGAGTTGTGAAAATATATAATAATCACATTGTGATAGCCTTCAAAATCAATGGTCACATGTAGTATATATTTTCACATTGCAAATATAAAATTGTAATCCATGGCCATAAGCTTCCCAGTGCATAATATTGCAAATATTCGACATTGCGAATATCCGCTGTTATATTCGCAAATTTTGCGAATTCTCGAAAAGCCAATATTCATCAAATATATTCACAATTCGAGTATTCGAGCTCAACACTACTCCTGACTACAGCTCATCTAGCCCACCCCCTCTCTGACCACCTGAGCATTTTCAGACAGAGTTCCTATCTGGCAAAAAAATGAAAAATAAATGCTGGCGTGTACCCCAGGTGGAGTGGGAAGGTACACCCAGTTCCCTTCCTCCCTCTTCAGAGTCCTGGACCCAGAACAGACTAAACAAATGGCAACCAAGGTTACACCTATCTATCCCCAGACTCCTTACCTGGAATCCACCAGGGACCATAGCCCATAATATGGGAAGACATACCTACCAGGACCCAACCTTGGGATGTATAGACTTTTATATAAAAGTAATAACACCCGCATGTGTTATGTGGGTGTTATTATGTAGATGGGTGCCTGACTGGATTGAGGAAGGGCAGTGTCACCAGAAGTGACGCGATTGTATGGGCGTGACTGGTAGAGGCCCAGCCAAACATTTTGTTGAAGATTGCCCCCATCCTCCCTCCCCTTTTTTCATAGGATGTTTTTTCATTTTGGGGTTTGTAATCTTGCATTTGTGTGCGTTGTGTGATTGTATCATTCTGCAACAATTAAGGTCAGTTATTTGTAAGAGAGATGGTTGAATTTTTCGACTTGCTAACTTTGTGAGCTGATTGAAAAGGCTCTGAAAATGGTATCATCACCAACATTTCTGGAGATGAAGAGAAGGGTTATAGGGAACATTTGAAAAAAAAGTTTTGTTCTAGCACATGTAGTTTTTGCATAAATTAAGTTC
>CM070035.1:157347281-157364179 GCA_036250615.1 Ptychadena robeensis | reverse complement strand
GCTTTGTTTTGTCTAAACCATCTCCAAACTTTCAAACCTTCCACAAACCTTCAAACTACATTTGGGACTTACAACATCAATCTTATCAGTACACAGCCTGAAGAAGCCAATAGGCGAAACATGTCGCGCAAGTACCATAATTTGTATTGATTTTGTACCCAGCTATCATTTGTACCACACAGTACGGAGGTTTCTTTTTATATATATGTCAATACACCTCTTGAGGTAGGTGTCTATCCAAAAGAGGTGATATTTAAGTCAATCTGAACAAGTAAGAAATAACATTTCTACTTAACATTGCTTTGTTTGGCTCACTGTCTTATATGGAATGGACATTAAGGCATTCCAACTAAAGTCCCACCTGAGGGGACCGCTCTTCTTTTTTCTCATACCTACAGGGATGGGAATGCCTTAATTGACTACAGAAATACAGGCTCATATTCACATACCCTCTCTTTTTATACAAAAACTACATGAGCTAGAGCAAAATATAATTTTTTTTTCAAATGTTCCCACAACCCTTCTCTACATCTCCTTGGTGATAATACCATGTTCAGAGGCTTTGCAATCAGCTCACAAAGTTAGCAAGTTGAAAAATTCCACCATCTCTAGTGCCCGGTACAGGCGGATGTAACAGATATTTGGGGACACTGTCTTGGATCGGTTTTCTGGAGTTATTTACAGTTCATGTGTTTGGATTTAATAATAAACTGTGGCTGTTTTATACCCACTTTAAAAAGCCACTAAGGTTTCCCGAGATCTTTTAACTTGTGGAATTAAACACTTGTGGGTTCTGAGATCATCCTACCTACTATGCACTGTGTGAGCATTACAGAGGTCCCCGTATTTGTCCCCGACCACCATATTCTGCCCCCCATGGGTAGGTCCTCTTGAAATGTTTAAAAGGTAAGTGGCAGTAAATTGGAATTGGGAAAAGTTGGCTAGACATGTGCGATAGGTTCATTCCTGATTTATCCCAGATATGGTTTTTATACCACTTAACTACAAAAGTAATGTTTTTTGTGGTTTCTCTTCCATTTTTTCCCACTTTCAGTCACTGTGTCCAGACAGAAAACTAGGGAATATTGATAAAAACACAGACAGAGATAGAAAAGAGTTTTAATACAATAATATTAAATTGTAAGTGGATAAAAAAGATTAGTATCAAGACATATAGAATTCAATATGGCTACTTGTGTAAATTGAAGAATGGCTTAAATATGCGACTGAAGGGTTCCAAGTTGCCGTATATTGTATTACAGAGAGGTTTTCGCTGTCTAGATTGAGGGAATGAGTTGACTAACAACTAATGACAACTAATTTGGAGGGCTGAAAGGTAATTAAGTTTAGCTATCAGCATGTGTCAGTCTTTAATCCTGTCACAGGGAACCCCTTTAACAGTCTGTCATGTCAGTTTATTGATCTTCCATAATCCTAAAACCTAAACCATCTACTCTTTCTGAACTGAAAACATCCACGCAAGGGCAGTCCTAGTCAGAACAGTGCAATGGGCGAGCACCCCCCCCCCCCTGACCTGCCGGAGTGCGATCGGGGGGTGGGTACTGTTGACCAGCACTCTTCTAGAGACGAGGGTCTCTTCACCCCCCCCCACTCACCTCTGTACTTCTCATGAGTGTGATGCCGCCCTGGGCAACTGCCCATATTGCCCATATCTTAAACCACCACTGCATCCAAGAAGCAATATTGTGTTCTGTTTATTTACATAAAGTATTAATTAATTAGGAAAATCACTGGAAAGGGTAAGAGGAGTTCAGAAGAATTGTAAAGCAGATATCTAAGCTAAACTAATTTGTTACTGTCCTAAAAAACATTTAATGGGAATCTAAGGCTAATCATCGCAATATGTATGTGTTTTTGCAATGGTATAAAGTACTGTATTCCATTATCTCTTTCAAAAATTAAATACTTTTCTTCTATAAATATTGAAACCTTATCTCAGTTGTAATTTTTTAACTAAATTTGACTGCAGAAACTGGCACAATGGACAAGTATCTGCATTGGACAACTACAGAACTGGTGAATCTCAAAACCAACTGTAGACCTTTCCTGTAGTTTTGATGTCCTAAGGTTATTCATTGCAATCAGTTGTGCTTAGTGTGCTTAGTTGTTGGTGTTGTCAGGTATGACTCTTAGTGACCCAAAAGTCTTTAGCACCTTAGGCTTGTCTGTCAACAGTTGTCTCTCTGAGCTATTTCAGGCTTAAATTCATTTATGAGTAATCCTCATTGTCCACCAGAGCCTTTAGCATCCCTTTTGCCATATAATTTAAACAATTCCTAGCACCCAGACATTCTAGTTTAGGCCTTCTGTTCTACAAGTCTTGACCCTAAAATGTTTGTCAGAATACTTAACCTTTAATGTCCATGAGATATTCAAACTTGTGTCCTTGAGTGACTGGTTCTTTCCTTAGTACTTCCGTTGATCATTTATAAGACTTAGGTCAAGCAATGTAATTTTTTTTTCTATATAAAATAGGGCCCCATAAGCTTTGTATCTGTTTGATATTTACTTTACATAGAGGAAAAACTATGAAGGTTATGGTGAGAAGGGATTAAAGGAAACGGAAAGTCCTCAACTCAAGCAGTGCATAGCACAGTCAACCCTTCTGAAAACAGAAGGTATTCACATGACCCAATACATCACAAGTCCCAAAAGTTAAGGAAAATCCTTACTTCAGCACAGTGGGTGGAGACATGCCAATTATTCCTTTAAACTCCATCCAAATGCACACCCAGAACCACTTATGCCTTATAGCCTTATGGTACAGAGCCATTTATTCGAAACTGCATACAGCCATGGCTCTATGAAATAGGGCTTGGGAGCTGACCATGGAGGAACAACCATGAAGGTTATGGTGAGAAAGGATTAATAGACCTTGTCATCAGGCCCTTTTTTCAACAAAACTCTACCCATAAGGGTAGGGCAATCTTTAAAAAACAATAAGTTTGGGGACTTATGACAATTATCAGACTTTCCTAAAGGTCATATTTTGCTACTGACAAGAACTGAAGCCATAGGACGACTATATAAAGTATATAGTGTTACAGTGATATTAACTCACAAGCTAACAACATTTGCTGGTCAACACATTCAGGTTTTTCAGGGTATAAAATGTTTTTCAAAGTTCCCCTTTACTATTTTTTACAAAATGCATGAACGGAGCTTGTTTACTGGTTTCGAGTTGTCCTTGCTACCTCTGACCGTAGACACACAGAGATCAATGAGAAGTCGCAGCCGAGGAGAAGAATGATTTCCATCACTCATTACATAGTGTTGACTGCGCTGTCATATGAGTTTAGCATTGTCTCAATGCCTCCAAAACATGGAGCAAGTTTAGATGGATTCTATACAGACACCATACATGGGTATACTTTTTAAATATTTTACCTACTTTGCAAAGCCAAATGGGAATTGTGGATGAAACGTATGCAAAGTAATCAACATCTCGCTTCAACTCACTAAAAAATATAATAAATATACCGTCAAAAGTTGTTTCACTGTTAACTTTCATGCTCTACATGAAAATCCCATGGTTATTTGAGCAGAATGAGGTTCTTGGTACAAAAAAAAAATAACACTGTATTATTCTTATTCCATGAATAAGACATATTTGTTTAATTCTTGTCAAATGGCTTCACACAGCTGTATCCAATCCACCGGCTGGTACCAAGGCCTTTCCCATAGCATCAAGGGCACTTAGGTAATTTGACAATTTACAGATGAAAATATGTCCATGTGTTTCTAATTCAAACAATATCAAAACCAAGACACAGTTGGAGCGTGCGCTAGGCATGTTTTATTTGCGTGATGCGTCAGGGGTATAAAATGAGAGTTATTATAAACTGCTGTCATGCAAGATGAAAAAATATGGTGCAGATATATAATATATGGATCCAAATGAGACACCATTAAAGTGCCAGACAGTTGACATTAAATTATATATTAAAGGCAATAGATTGGTATGTTTTCTGTTTTGACTTAAAACATTACTGGGATGTTATTGCTGTAATGGTAATGCTAATAAAGACTCAGAAGGGTTATCATTTTTTCCCTGGAGAATATGCTGCTTCATGTTTTGTTCAGTTCATATGAGTGAAGGTCTAACTATTTGGTCATGTGTTGGTCATGTCCAGAAAAACCAAGGGAGGTTGCAATAGCTGACTGAGATCAACCCAATCTTCTTCAATCCAGGTCCTTTACCCAAAATTCTTATTCGCATTGGATCTTCACTACAGTGAAGTCCCCATTTAATAACTTGTAGAGTCACCAACGATTGCTTGAGTGAAACGCGTAAGAATGCAAAGGGGCCCCAGGAGTGTTAGATTAGTGCGATGTAATCCTTGAAATATTGAATAAAGTGTTGGACTTTTGTAGATATATGGTAGGCTGCCATGTGACAGTGTGTCTTTGCCACATCCCAATTGAATAACTTTTTTTGGGAGGAGGATATGAAAATAAATTCAAACCTCGAAGCACCTTGGGTCACTATGCCCTACAGCATAGGATCCAAAACAGAGGAGGGGGATTTTACCGGCAAAATAGTAAAGAGATTATAGTCCAAAGTTCACAGTAATAATATACAGTAATTTAATTAATCCATAGGAAAATAAAAGAAGAGTTTTTTTACAATACATAATCTTCTGCCTGCAGAGCTTTTGTATGGAACTTTTGGTGGCTATCTTACAAGTGTACAGGACGCCAGGGATGGGTCCTGAATGGGATATACGTGTCGCCCATTTTTAGTCTGTGTCCCCCTTTAGGTTACCCCTAGGGTGCTAAATGGACACAGTCCAGGATTTGAATGGCAGTCTGTGGACTGCAACTTTGTTAGATTGCTAACAGGGCCTGTACTGTGAATAGGCAGGATGATTGGGAGGGCCTCCTATTCACCCCACCCAGCACCTGTGTGGGTGTGTGTTGGTTGCAAACCAGTGTTATAACCGGGTCACCTGACCTACTCAGAGAAAGAGTAATGGACACTGTCTGGAGGACAGACAAGGCTGGATCTGCTTCCCTCTGAGAGGACAAACGGTGGTTTGGGGAAAAACCTTCTCCGCGTGTGAGACTTATATTTACCCTTTTTACCTTTGCTAAAGGACTGTTATTTTTGAATAGCTGAAGCTAAGCCAATGTGTTACTTTTGACATAAATAAAGCCTTGTTGATTTAAAGGACATCGAATTCCGGTGTATTGACTGTGAACCCCGGACCCCCCAAGTTCACACAAGGTAGAGACAGATGGTGAGAGAGTCATAGCACCAGAGAGTAGTGATGAGCAGAAAATAAAATATTCATATTCGCAAAATATCGCAAGTTTTTCACCTTAAATTCTCCAAACATACATAATCTCCTATCATTACCTTCATTGTGAAAAAGATTTTCACAATAAAAAGTGTCAATATTCACATTTTTTCACGGTTAACACATGAAAAGTAATAATTTATTACTATCCTTGTGCAAATCAGCACTTGTACATGCACATATTGCGAACACAATGCACAGTAGTTCCGGGTACTGATGTAAAAAATCTTGAATAGACATAGCACTATATTCAAGATCTCTGCAAATTCTCGAAGTAACAATATTCGCAATAAAGATTTACAAATTTTTTTTTTTAATAAATTCAAATATTCGCGATCAACACTACCAGAGAGTCCGATAAACCTGTATTAGACAGCCGAAGTGGAGGTCTGTGTAACATCTAGATAGGAGTGGTGAGTGTGGATCTATTTTGGGAGTAATTGGATGAAAAAACCAGTGGCATGACCTTACAATAATTATTTTCTAAAGCACAAAATATATTTATCCAATCAGAAACCCCCAAAAAATTGTTTCTGATTTCCTATGTGATTTTCCTTAAATCTGATCACCTTAGTCAGAAATCATGTGAACATTGGCCCTTGTGACCTTTCTGTAATGGGCATTTTAGCAATAAGACCAAGCAAGGCATGTGTGTATGACCTTAAATTTCGGTATTGGCTGCCCAAATTTCTTTGGGCAGAACATCACACACGATAGTATTAATGTAACCACAGTATCCTACTGAAAAATGTTTTACTAAGCTAGCTATACATGTTCACTGAGGCAAGATCAACATAGCAAGAAGCCAATAGTTTTGATGTGGGGTGGGCAATCTTTTTGACTTGTGGGCCACAATGGGTTTTTAAATGTGACACAGGGGTCGGACCAAAAACCTGCAAGGGCCACCCACCATAGGGGTTCTAAGTCCTCGTAGCTAGGACAGGAAATAAAACAAAGGTGATAAAGGGCCAAATTAAAACACTAAAGCAGGGAACACATGTGTAGATATTGGCCAGATTGATGGCAGCTTCCAATGCCATGTGTGCTCACCACCATCTATCTGGCCCATATCTAATGCGGCCATCCCATCCCCCATCAGACATGACTGTAAACCACAGTCGATGTCTATTGCTTTGCATGGAGACCATGGGGGGAGCCGTGTCTCTAGCTCCAACGATATCGGGCAGTAGAGTGATGACGTCATCATACTGCAGGGAACATCGAACGGCTCCAATATCGAGTCGTGTGTTCCATGCTTAAGGGTCCGGTTTTGGCTCCTGCACCTTAGTTTGCCCATGTCTGGTTTAGATGATGGGCAATGGGAGATCCAAAATGTTATGGTTGTTTCCAGAGAAAAAAGGAGATTTTCTCTCAATTCCTTTAAGGCTCTGGGACAGGAAGTACAGTGAAACCTTCTCAATTGTACACAGCTAAAACCTTCCAGGGGTTCAAAACATCAATATTCATTCCAACCAACTTTTCCAAGAAAAAGTTAGCCTGGCACCTCTCTGACCCTTTCCTTTCCTATATTTCCTATATTCCTATATAAATCAGGTATACACCTGTTCCCTAAAGACTTATGCTAGCCATACACATGCCGATAAGCGGGCGATTTTTAATCTGACCGACGGGCGTGCGCACTCGCGCCGTCGGTCAGGTAAAAAATCGGCCACTAATCGGCATGTGCCCACATGGGGCGACAGAGCCCACTTCTCGGCCGGCCAGAGAACGGACATGTCTGATCTTCTCTGGCCAATGGGAGCCGATAAAAGCCGATGCCATAAGCTGCAATGAAGCGGCGTCTTCATTGCAGCTTATGGCCGGCACACAAAGGGTGCCCAGCCGATTGAAGGGGCCCCATAATGCAACAGGAGGCTAACGTGATGACGTCATCGCGTTAGCTTCCCGGAAAGATATCGGGACTAGTCTGCCTACACACATCGGCGTGTGTATGGCAGGCTTTACTCAGCCAAATAAAGGCTCATGCTCATAAATTTGTCAGAGTTGCAAAATGTTCTGTCATAGAACAGCGACTTCCATTGTTCTCAGAGTTGTCCTTTGATGTTTGCAGAATAAATGTTTGACAAGCCATAAATCCAGTTTTCACCAGAAAACTTTGTCTCTAACCTTTGCCCCATCGCCGTACACTACATATCATCAGATTTCAAATCTCCAGTCAAAAGTGCATGTGGAGGGCCGGGTGTTATGTAAGCCAATAAGTAGTGTGCAGTAAAGCAAATATAGATTCCCCTTTACCAGTCTCACTTAGAAACAACAGGCACGTCATTTTCCTACCAGCTGTGACAGTTCATTTTAAAGTAATGGCCGTCCTGGTGTCCTACAATGACAGAGCATTCCTTTTACAGTTGCTGTGGGAAGTCTTTTGATTTCAAATAACATCAGCAAAACTACCACTTTGAATATACAGTATATCAGGGATGGCAAGTTCCTCTAAATATGCAGTGGACCCTTCAGTTACAAATAGCATGAGCTACAACCAAAATGTTAGTTTTAACTTGAAACCAAAGTCTTGACTTACAACCAGAATTTGGTTACCCTCCCAAGCGCTCTTGTGAGCTCCAGATTTCTGAACCCAAAATCGCCACCATAGACTTTTAAATGGATTGTTTTATGTTGTAGGCCTGTAACTTCCGCAAAAGATGTTCTTGTGTACAATAGTCGAATAGAACATCCTGAATGAATAAGGTTTGAAAACACAATTTAAAAAAAAAATAAAAAAATAAAGGTATTAGTTGAATGATAAAAGTCTCCTAAAATCATTCAAACAGTAGGATTTATAAGTTTGTAATAGGGATAAAAGGTTGGATTCAAATTGAAATGTGGTTTTTTTAGTTTTTTAAATTGTATTGGATGGAGTTATCACTGTATCTAGTACAATTCCCTTGGCATCCTCTTGCCCTGGTGTGATGGACCTGGTGACATCACACAGGGGAGAGATTTTTAATTCTAAAGGGGCAAATCTTGGGAATCCCACCGCAAAACAAACTTTTCTCCATAGAAAACTGTTTTGCGTGTGACATTAAGCAGGCCATACACTAGATCCCATTTAAAAACCGAGCAATAAATGCATTTTATCGTCCTGAAATCTGTGCATGTCCACATGGTACAACCGATATATTACGATCGTGTAATTTCATTTTGTTCCGTCGTGATTTATTGGACATGTTCAAAAAATTTAATGGGTCTGGCAACATCGGGAACATCATAGGGTTTTCATAGTGTTTAGCAACAATTACTGGCCGGTGTGGAACATTAGCTATACATTTCCGGCACCCCGGCATGTTGCTGACCTGACATGGTGGCTAAACAGCATGCAGCATGTACGTAGCAATCTTTACAGTATTTATAATGTGTGTATATAGGAATAATGTAACAAACGCGGAACAGACCAGAGAAAGAAGTTTATGTTCATTTTAGATTAAAGATCGTAATTCTCTTGTTTGAGATATGTATATTTCTGTATATGTAGAGTATATATATATAAATATATATATAGAATATATATATATATATATATATACATATAGAGAGGTATAGGTACATAATATAGTACTCTCTCTATATATATATATTGGAGAGTGTGGGATGGGGGGAGAGAGAGAGAGAGAGAGTGTGAGAAGAGGAGAGGAGGAAGAGAGAGGGAGGAGAGAGATGTGCAGAGAGAGGGAGATGTAAGAGAGAGAGAGAGTAGAAGAGAGAGAGAGATGTAGAGGAGGAGGGAGGGGAGATGTAGAAGGGGAGAGAGCGGGGGGGGGGGGAGGAGTGTAGGAGGCGGGGGGAGAGAGAGGTGTAGTGAGAGATGGAGAGAGGAGAGTGAGTGGGGGGGGGGGGGAGAGAGAAGAGAGAGAGATTGGAGAAAGAAGAGAAAAGAGAGAGAGAGAGAGAGAGAGATACTGTAGTATCTGAGATTTATATAATTATATATATACTATATAATATATTGAGATGTGTATGTTGTATATATATATTATTAGATGTATATGTGGGTTTAATATATATCGATGGCTACACGGTACACCTATACTATTGCGTATATTATATTTACTCTCTTCTCTCATCTATATATATATATAATATATATATATATACATACAATGCATGCCTAGCCTATGAACTGTATCCAATAAGTTTGTACAACCCCCCTACATCACTTCCCTAAAAAAAAAAAAACATCACAATGGCCGATATAAACAGCGATTAATTTCGATTTATTCGATGACATCTGTAAAAAAAAAAATTACGATGTAATTGGATCAATGTGGGGTAGCGTTTTTGCCGACGAATTACGATCCAAACCAATAACGCCGTCGGGATACATTGGTCTGTTTTAATGGATCCTAATTTTTATCTCAGAGTGTATGGTGAGCATTACTTTTGAATCTCCCGCTTCTGCCCCGATGTGGCATCATCACATCACTCAGGGGGGATGGTTGGCTCTCAACGCTGTCAGTTCTTTTCCCCTGTCTTCTGATTGAACACAGCACCATATACTCTCCCCTCTCTTATTTTATAAGAAAGTAGAGTGTTTTGTTTACATGTTTTTTTTTTTTGTTTTTTTTTATTGAAACATCAAATAACAGTACAAATAGCATAGACGATTTCATATAAACTGTATACAACAGTATGGTAACAAAAGTAGCGACTTGAAAATGAATCGCCTACATAAAGACAAACTGTAACAAAGAAACTGGGGGAGGGCAGGCGATGCAAAGCGATTATTAGGAATGAAAAATGGGAGTAACTGCAGCCGCCCAGGTCAGATAATAAAAGAGAGAACCATAACATAGTAAACAACAGTGATAACCAGAGAGCAAACATGTTGAAAACAAAGTAAAAAACACATCAAAAACAGAATAAGTTGGTCCATACACAGGAAGAGGGAAAGGGTGCCACCAGCAGGGGTTAGCTACCGTACCGGGGGGGGGGGGGGGGGGAGGACAAGGAAACATCACTTAATCTTGAGTGGGCCCAGGGTATTACGAAGATCTTGGACGGCATACCAGGTAGAGTGTCTTGTTTACATGTTTTGACCATGCCCGCACTTTGAGATAAAAAAGAGTGGTTTGGGTTTCAATTTGGGCACTCGGTCTCTAAAAGGTTCACTGGCTAGAACAATATTTCTACATCCCTTACCTACATCTCATTAGGAAAAATAAATCCAACCATCTCTAAAGCGAGCGAGGAAGAACCTTTCCTGGGCAATACTGCGAAATCCTCGTCTAACGATTAACTAGCATGAGAACTTGCAGACATTACACCTTCTTACGTTTTAGGAATAATTCTACAGTTGAAGTGGCAAAACTCCTTTGAAGAAAACAGACATTACAGAAATTGCTTGAGATGTCTGGGGATATTTGAAGAAGGAATCTGGGTGTGAAGAAGTCTTTGGAGTCACTGATGGAATTTCAAAATCTTGTTGAAAAACGCAAGCAGATGTTTAATTTTGAGAAAGCATTATCTTCCGTTAGGAGCAAATGTTCTTCCTGGCTATTCAAGGTTTGTTTGCTGTTGATTTATGTTCCACAGACTTTGTCATGTCATTGACTCGAGCAGGTCTATTACGCTTGTATGTTGGAGTATTGCTCAATGCATGCAGGCCCCATCATGTCATTCTCAAAGTCAGAACGGCTTAATCTCAGAGCCTTGCGGAAAAGAATCAGTGCATACAATTATTCCTCATTATGTGTTTTGTTCTTTCAGCTCCTTTAAAGAACAACTCCAGGCAAGAAATAAGCCTTTCAGGGAATAAAAGACGCTATCCAGGAAAATGGCCACATAACCCGGAGGACATTTCTTACCCAACCGTTCTCATCTCCCTCTACTTTTGGTCCACAATAGTGATAGGTAATCTCACAAACCAATAGCGAGCTATAAACCTGTAGGACAAAAAGTGAAGAAGTACCAGTTAAAAAATTAAAACAAATAATTGTTTTTAACATTGATATTTATAGACACCTTAACATTTGGGCCTTTAGAATTAATTGAAAGGTTTGATTTGTTCCAGTATCAACCATAAAAATTATCCCCTCAAGGAGAGTCCAACTTCCGCCTGTTAGTGGGGAGATTCAAATTCCCCATTTGTTCGCGGGGAATCTCAATCGGAAAAAACGGAAGTGACATCACTGACACAGTACAGTTCCAATTACCGGACTTGACGTCACTTCCGGTTTTCGGAGCCGATTTATTTTTTCACTAGAAGACCGGGGTTCTCTACCCGGTCTATAGTGAAAATATTCTTCCTTTGCCCGGATCTTTCTGCTTCTGATATGGCCGGCGGAAGAATAATAATCTTCTTCTCGCCGGCACATGTAGCAGGTCAAACTCCTGTACTGTTCGCCGGAAGAAGAAAAGCAAACTGCCTTGGGGACAGTTTGACCATCACTATTCAGGAATAATCCATAATGCAATAAAAGATGGCCTAACATTTCTTAAAGCACACCTTAACTTACCTCATGGACTTTGTATCCCTTGCTGGCCAATAGTGAAGGCCGAACATCGGCCAGATCCGTCCGCGAACAGGCAGATCAGACTTTTAAAAGATTCAAATTTCCATCTGAGAATGAGAAAAAATAGATGTGACGTCAGTGACGTCACTTCCGGTTTTCAGAGCCGGCTTCTCACTAGAAGACCGGGTTCTCTAACGGTCTTCTCATGAAAAGATTCTTCCTCCTGATCCTGCCGGAGGAAGAATAGTGAGCTTCTTCTCACCGGTGAACGGGGCGGGTCGAACACCCGTACTGCTCGCCAGCTAGAAGGAGTGCAAAACTACCATGTTTGCGGTGGAACTGTCTGCCCATCACTACTGGCTAGTGATGAGCGGCATAGTCAATATTTGAATTCGTGATATTTCACGAATAATTCTACTAATATTCGATTCTATATTCGGAAATTCAAATATTTGCGGTATGACCATGTATTGCGAAAATCATATTCGCATTGCGAAAATAATATTCGCATCGCAAAAATCTTTAAAATGAATGGTCACATGCTATGTTTATTTTCGCAATGCGAATATTATTTTCGCGATACATGCCCATATTGCGAATATTCGAAATTGCGAATATTCGCTGACATATTCGAGATATTGGCGAATTCTCAAATTGCCGATATTCGTGAAAAATATTCGGCATTCGAATATACGAGCTCAACACTACTACTGGCCAACCCCTATTATTGGGACGATGTCTAAAAAGATAATAATTTTAAAAAATCCTTACCTGTAAGGACATATTTGTGCATCTCCCTTGTCATTCCTGTGCTCTTCTCTCTTCAGCATCGCCACAGATGTTAAAAACAAGATAAACAAATAGTCAGATGGTTCTTAATCTGCAGCTCATCACTCCTTCAATTAATTTCATTTTCTCCTATTGAAAGCCACTGTATCTGGCTCCCCCGGTGGCCATAGCATTAATACAGCATAAGCTCCTGGAAGACTGGACGCTACAAAATTATCAACATGGCAACTTCCACATATGAGAGCAGAACAGGCTAGGATACTAATTAAAGTTTTTTAGCAACATTAAGCCATTAGGACACCATAGAGGTTATTTTTGAGGGGTGGTTATTGATTTTATATGCACTTTAACTGTAGCCCTAACTACAAAAAAATTCTAGAGACGTACCTTTATATCTGTATACTAGTATGCTGATATTTCAAGAGTTTACTCCTTGTTTCTGTAATGATAACTGTACGATGATGTCATGGAGTAAATAATCTCAGGGCCACTACATAAGGAAAGTTCTCAGCTACAAGTCAGTGATAACAATGACATTAGCTGCAAATGTTCTGTGCAAAGAAAGGAAACACCTTTGGTCATACTTTGTGAATGTTGTCTTTTCTCAGGAAAAAAAACCTTAGTACAAAATGGGATAGAGCTTGTTATAGAATGGATATCACTCCACTAAAGTAAATATGCAGACTGACCAACTGCCCATCAGAAGGTAGGAATGACTGGGAATTTCCTCCCCTGCTGTGTCATGGCAGATAAGAGAAGGACGTTCTCAGGACCTTGATGTGTTTATGAATATTATGCAGATACTTTCACAATTTCTCTGCTTGACATCATTGATATTCGGTAAGTCATTGGATGGGCCAGGCCTGCCTTTATAAGATGTCCATTGAAGAAATACAATAAAAATAAAGAACAAGATATTTGTAATTGTGTTGTCCAGAATGTATAGGCAGGTCATCCACCTCCACTGACTGGTCTTAAAAATACCCCTAGCCTGCTAAGTGGGCAATAAAAACATCATTCTTCTTCCCTCCCCTGTCAAATAAATGCATTTATTTATATTCATTTTGATCTGAAAATGTTTGACTTGACTTTGAACGTAACCTTCCTGGCGTTACGCCCGAAGCCAGTATGGCACAAATCAAACTGTGCCCGAGCCAGGATCTGGCATAATCGCCAGTTCTCCATGAGCCTGCAGAATTGCAGGCTTCCAGTCCTGAGCCTTCGGCGCCAAAGGGGCGACGTCATAAATCTCTATGTTGATTGAGGGGGCATCGCTTTTCCCTGCACACATCACCGGCATCAGGTAGTCACAGCATAGTCAGTGGCAGTTTTACATATGGGCAGTATGGGCGGTTGCCCAGGATGCTCCATACTGTCTATATGTAAAGTCGCCCATCTCCTCTGAGTGCCAACACCAGCTCAGTCAGGGGGCAGAGTTGGATGGAGCTAATCCCCCCAAGAACTTGGAGAGCAACCAGGCATGGGGCAGCATCTGGGCACCACTCATTCTCGCTCCACCGGGGAGGAAGAAGGAGTAGAGGAGACTCGGCAGCACCGAAGGGGGCGACTGATAGAGTGCTCACCCAGGGCGCTGGTCTCCCTAGGTACAGTGTACTCCATCGTGATTGCACAGAGGGATCTGTCGCCCCATGTGGGCACCTGCAATCGGCATTGCGTGTGTGGGGACCTTTACTCAATGTGGTTGGTTGGAGAATGATTGGCCTATCTCAATGCCAACAGAAGAGACTCATACAAGACTCTATGTAATATTTACTTAAATTCTTTCAACATGTATCATTATCTGGGATTGTTTGTTTTTTTTTACAACTTAAATGATGTTTCCCTTAAACATTGTGTTCTCTCCTCAAGCACACATTAGAGATAAATGTTAGTTTCGCAAGAAAATATCCAAGAATTTCTACTAATGATGATCGTACCCGGATGCCTCTGTCCTAATGACTAAACTTTGCAACAGAACATTACAGGAAAATGACCGATAAATCACAAAGCGAAGACTTCGGAGACCAGATCAGCACGTCTTTTCAAATATCCTTGTAGTTATATCACAAGTGTTTTAACTTGTAGAGTTCCCTCGGTGGGTTTTACTTTGAGGAGAGAAGGGGGAGAAAACAGAACCAAAGAACAAGCTGTTCATTATGGAGTGTTCGGAGACGCTACAAAGACCAATTAAGTGCCTCTGTTATGGCAAACAACTCAGCCTGGTGTTTACAGGGAGCTGTCAGAACCGATTTATTTCCAAACTTCAGCCTGGAGCTTTTTTTTGTCATTGTTTATGATACAGTTACGTGTTGCCTTTAAAATGAATGTACACTTAAAAAAAAATGAAGTCTTCCCATTTGCTCCATGGTGATTGTGGTGCAATGAAAAACCTACTGATCCTGCCAAAAACCTTGTGAGCTGATATCCTCTATAGTAGAAGTATTATTATCATTTAGCATTGTTGCTGCGGGTGGGGTGTCAGGGAAAGTTTAATAAAAGTTAAAAACCGACAGACCCACATTTCAGGCATTAAATAATGTTCTACACCCCTGGTGCCTAATCAGTAAAGGTAGCCATACATGAGGTGAGTATCCCTCAATAGAGGAGGGATCGACTGCAGTGGGATGATCAGTGGTCACCCTTTGTGTGCCAGACATTATTTTGAATGGGACCGGCGTCCCCATTCAAAGTAATGGGATCGGCCGGGAATTTACCGCCATGTAGGATCACCATGTGACCCGACATGCGGGAGATTGATGGTCGATCTCACCGATTTTCGGCTGAGCAACCGTCGGGTGATTGGCGGGAGCACGCACGGTGGTCCATTGGCGGAATTATCTGGTGAAAATCGGGCCATGTATGACTATCTTAAAGCAGGGAACAGGCGGCTCGATATTTGAGCTGTCCAAAGTTCCCTGCAACAGCGTGGTGACGTCAGATATCAGTGGAGATGGGGAGGCAGCGTTGCTCTCTCTCCAGCTCAGCTGATGCCTTGCATGGAGACCCGTGGTTTCCATGCAAAGCAACGGACATCGCTGTATTGAACTGTCATGTGGGCTGTTTTCGAGCGGGATTTATTGGTCCCACTCAAAAACAGTGATGAACACATATTATATGGGCCAGATAGATGGCCGTGAGCGCACGCCTTAACTCTTACTATAACAAAGGCCCCCATACACCTTACAATCTTACCATACCATTTATGTACAATCTACTTTTCTTCTACCAAACCCATGTAATAGGTGTCCTTACCCTCGAGTGGTTCCTCGGAGTATGATGATTCCAGCTCCTGGGAAAAAATGGAGTGTATAATTTTATCTATTTCGATTTTTCGTATTGAAATGTACAAATTTGGCCATAGGTGGGTGGCAATCTGTATCGATTAGGTCCATCCCTTTTGGGGAGTCCTGTGTAACGGTGGTTGCTCTTGCTAGCCCCTGGGCGACCTAAGGGGACACACGAACAGTGATGTCCGTTCCTGCTTCCGTAAAAGATAATCATGTATTGAGAGTATAGGTTTGTTTTGGTCCCAGTCCAAAAAAAGCCTCATGCAAGACACCCAAAAGAGTCAGGTCCAGTTTATTGTTAGATTAAAAAATATATATACAGTAAGCATCGACACGTTTCGTGGCTAATATGGGTACTTCTTCACGATGAATAGTGTTATTCTCCTCTGTCTCAGGCAGGGCTGCCGTCAGTGAGGGAAAGGGGGCAATCTTGTCCCGGGCCCGAGCAGCTAGGGGGGCCTCGCAGGCATTATTCTGTCAATAGAAATATTAAAGAACTTGTTTAAACCAGTTCAATCTGTTTTCCTTCATTACTTTAAAATGTTTTATATGAAATGAAAAGTAATATATTAAGTGCTCTGTAGGAGGCACAAATTTGAGATCTTTGTTTTATAATGGGTTTAAGTGGCTTCTAGCAGTCTCTGACTATCCATATCTGCAGTCACAGAATATCTTTTAATGTATGTCTGTAGTCTATGAACATCCGTTGTAGCATATCTCCAGTCTCAAACTAGCTCCTGATGTATGTATACAGTCAATGGCCATCTGCAGTCTCTGACAAACTCCTAATGTATGTCTTCAGTCTCTCACAATCTACTGATGAACGTCTGCAGTCTCTGATCATAACTTGTAGCGTATCTGCAGTCTCTGACAATCTCCTGTAGGATATCTGCAGTCTCTGATTATCTGCTGATAGATGTCCACAGTCCATCTTTTGTAGCATATCTGCATTCTATACTATCTCCTGATATGTATATTGTCATAACCAGAGCCGGAGGGAAGCATAGGCGGAGGGCATTATGACCCAGGGGAGC
>CM070035.1:157275946-157313337 GCA_036250615.1 Ptychadena robeensis | reverse complement strand
TCGAATTGACGATATTCGCGAAAAATATTCGCCATTCGAATATTCGAGCTCAACACTATTGTACATGCGCATATTGCAAATGCAATGCATGGTAGTTCCGGGAAATGATGTAAAAATTCTTGAATATTGGCTACTATGGAGATATAGCGCTATATTTGAAATCTTCACAAATTTTTGAAGTGCTGATATTCACAATTAAAATTCAAAATGACAATATTCACAATCAACACTACCAGCCAGAAAGCCCCGTAAACAAGCTAAATAACCTCTCTCATACAGCCTTTGAGGGCACCACATAAGGAAAAATCTCCACTTTGCTTCCCAGTAGCTACATAACCAGGGGTGCACATGATTTTTTTAGTGAGCTCCTAAGACGATGACCAGGAGATGGTGTTTGGTACTCACCCCATATGTATGTGGTCTTACTCACTATCTCCCTCACTGTCCTCTGTGTCAGTCTCTTGCATGGTATATTCTGCTGCAGATGGACCTCCCTGTTCCTGATTGAACCTCCATCCACAGGTCACCAGCTGACATTGGGTCAAATGTAACTCTCACAGTACAACAGGTTTGAACCCCCAGATCTCATACCTCAGTAGTACAACCCTGAAATTTGGCTTAGCAACAAACCCCTGAAACTACCAGCAGTCCACATGTCATCCTTTCATAGTCATATTCCAGCTGTCACACAGTGCTTTTCTCTTGTCAGATTTTACTCTTACATATGCCTACTCTGACTTTCATTCCCCAGATCTCCAACATCCTTAGAAGTCCAATCTTTTTATGGATTAGTAATTTACCTTCCCAATTTCACACCTCTAACTGCAACCTTTCATAGTTATTCATGTTTCCCTGCAGTTATCCAAGTGACATAAATTGTATACATGTAACATTTAGCTGCGGCTGCCCAGACACGGAGCGCCTCCAAGTTGTTAGTACACATATGAGCTGTGTAACAATAATGCCGGTACGCAGAGCTAGGTTTTGGGCCCCATTTTGAGTACCTACCACCTTAGGCCACCGATTCCTGGACGATTCTGTTACCAGTCGATCGATTCACAAATGTGTGCCCAATCGATCAGAAAACACCAACAGGTTGGTTCTCTGGCCGATCCGATTTGAGGGCCATGTCGATCGGACGGGTCGATCGGTCAAGGTGGGCTGCACTCGATTCCTCGTTGATCGATCGACGTGCACGCGCCTGGTGATCGATCGTCAGGAATCGTGTGGGAAATCGACCTGTGTATGGCCACCTTAAGATTTCCTCAGCTCTTCTCTTGGGGTCCCCATAAACCTTTTAGATTTCTCTGTCAGATTTCCTTTAGATCTCCTTTTGTTTTACCAAAAACATGTAATATGAGGGATTTTCTAAACCATTAAGTCTACCTGTGTGCAATCGCAGAGGACCCGGCACTACATAGTTGTTAGTAGATCTAAAGGATATCTGACAGAGACACCTAAAAGGTGTATGGCCAGCTTAAAACATAATTTTTTGCAAACTCTGCAAAGTTCCTCAAAGTCTTTTCTTTTTCTTTCATATCTCTCTGCTCCTCTCTACAAGCAATATAAATTAATCATGACCCAGTGCACTCAATGCTAGAAGAAGAGGAAAAAAGGCAGATTTGAAATAATACAAAAGCAGTGAACTGTACACTCATTATTCTAATCTTGTTAGTTATGGTAGCTGCAAAGGACCAAGGTAATCCTCTAACAAATAAAACTTCATTCTATCAAGTAAACAATCGCTTCTCAGACTGAAATTGAAAGGAAAACTATTTCTTCCCCTCTTTCCCAGCAAACAACAGAGAATTCCCCTATTGGAACCTGATCGTGGCTGCCGGGAAAAAGGCTCAGTAACTGAAAAAGGAGTTTCTGGCAGGAGCATAGATCAGGTTCCACTGTAACTACCCAAAGATCAGCGCCTTCTGGCCAACCGTCCTTTCATCTTGGCCACTTTTTATTTTTTTATGTAAATACAGTGTAAGAAAACCCTTCTCGACATTGAAATAAACACTGGGGAGAGCCAGAAGTGAAGGTATGAAATTGTGGAAGGGAAATGAACACCCGTATATAAACCCAGGGGTCACGCTGTACGTCGGCTACTGAACTTTTATACATACTAATGTATCCGTAATGAAGCCGCGTGAAAAGGGATTGCCAGATGGTGACTTTTGAGAGGCCTACACAGAATTTTTTTAAAAATAACCTTTCCTTGGAAACATTAAAAGTTGGTGGTCAAGTTTTTTAAAGCTGGCCACACACCTTTAGATCTCTCTGTTAGATATGCTTTAGATCTACCAACAACTATGTAGTGCCGGGTCCTCTGCGATTGAACACAGGTAGACTTGATTGTTTAGAAAGTCCCTCACATTACATGGTTTTGGTAAAACAAAAGGAGATCTAAAGGTAATCTGAGAGATAAATCTAAAGGTGTATGGGGAACCTTAAGGCTGGGATACACGGCTCCATTTTTAAGCTGACAGAGAGAGCTTGGCAGTAGCTTGATGATGTCACGCTGATCACGCTACTGCCCGGCTTCCCCGATATTGGCAGCCAGCTGTCATCCGGTCTATACTATGAATGGGGAACCGCAGTTCCCTATCCAAAGTATAGGCTATCGAACAAGGTTTACCAACATGTTGGTAACCTGTTCGGCTGAGCGAGATCTATTGATCTTGCTCGGAAAACGGCATACACAGGTCGATTTTTTCCCAGATTTCTGCAGAGCTCAGTGCCGTGAGCACGCACGGTGCTCGGCTGTGCAGAACTCTGGAAAAAATTGACCCGTGTATTCCTACCTTAAGTAGTATAGGGTCCTCTGAGATTGAACACAGGTACACTTGATGGTTTAGAAAGTCCCTCATATTACATGGTTTTGGTAAAACAAAAGGAGATCTAAAGGAAATCTGTGTGGGGACCCTTAGGCAGGGTACAGACTTGAAGATATGGACCAGATTGATGGCCGTTTTGAGAGCCGTGCGCGCACACGGCCATCTATCTGGCCCATATAATATGCGGCCATCGCTGTTTTCGAGTGGGTGTTGTCCGTTGCTTTGCCTAGAGACCACGGGTCTTCATGTAAAGCATCAGCTGAGCTAGGTAAAGAGTAGTCTCCCCAGCTCGGCCGATATCTGACAGCAGTGTGATGATCTCATCACGTTGCTGTCGGAAACATCGGACAGCTTGAATATCGGCCTGACTCTTTGACTCGGTATTTTGTGTATTGAGGTTTAGCTTGCGTATTAAGATCTATCTCTGGGCAATTACAAGATTGTGGAAAGTGTGCAACAAGGTAAAATCGCTTTAAATCCACCATGTAGTAGTCCTCTTTTCACTGGTTGCCTTTGTAATGACCAGTCCCCCGAAACAGCTCATCTAGCCAATGACCAGTCTTGGCTACTGTTCTTACTTGTTGAGCTTACAGCTACATTATGAGCATTAGCCATGACTTCTGATTAGCGATGAGGCATAGGCAATATTTGAATTTGCTATATTCTGCGAATAATTCTACTCATTTTCGAATCGATATAAGAGAATATTCGCAATTCTAAAGTGTATGGCCATGTATTGCGAAAATATATTCACACATATAATCGCAACACGATTACCTTCAAAATTAATGTGGTATTTATTTTCACATTGTGAATCTAAAATAGCCATAAGCTTCCCAATTGCAAATATATTCGTATTGAATAGACAATATTCGTCAAATATATTAGCAATTCGAATATTCAAGCTACATGCTCACATTGTATTATTAGGGAGACAGAAAGTTTGAATTTTAAGCAATACCCTATATTGGCTAACTGAAGTCTGTTTGCCATTCAACACGGCTAAAGATGGTGATTTCCCTTCACTCGATGAACCCTCAAGCGCAGCATGATGACGTCACTCTTCACTCAAGCTTCGTCGTTTGAACGGAGAATCGATTCCCACCTCTTTGTGTAATGGTTCCCATTCGATATTTTGGATAAGGACCCTGGTTCAAGAACAATCAATCACCGCGAACCTGCTCGGCGATTGATTGTGCCAGAATCTATTACAAAATTGATTCTTTGGCTGTGTGAATGAAAGTTTCATAATGTTATTGCTCCCTGTAATTAGGGTTCAATTTGGAAGACCTTTTCTGAATAATAGTTTTAGACTGCATAGATGTTCTAGACTCTAGGCAACCCAGGTGTGATGGGTGCTGCTACCACTGCTTTGTGCTGTGGTTGAAACCTCTAGCCTAAGGAAAACTTTTTGACACGTGGGCCACAATGAGTTTTTTAATTATTTTGAGCGTCCTCAACTAAAGTATCAGCCGGGATCAATTGTCAAATTGTCATCTATTCACAAAAAGAATGTTCGGCGATTAGTTGCATCATGTTGCACCGATCGCAGAGAAATCGACCTGCGTATGGCCTGTGTATACAAGTCTGCTTGTAGGAAATATGCATGAGGCCTACACAGTTGGTTGCTTCAATAATGATGCACACAAGGGATGGTGATTGTATAGTACACAAGGGATGGTGATTGTATAGTAAGCCAATGCCAAAGAGTGTGAAATGGTACCAGACAGCACAAAAATGTCAAAACGTAATGCCTAAAGGAGAATGGGTCAATTTCTCCCTTGAGTCTATCCGTCCTTATCTTTTGCTTTAAAGTTTGGAGTTGCCTTCTTCCCCTTATCATATGGCATGGATCAGCCATGGGGATTGAAGCCTCCCCCCCCCTATACACCTTACAATCTTACCATACAATTTCTGTACAATCAGCTTTTGTTCTACCAAAACCATGTAATAAAATGAGCTTTCTAAACCTTCCAATCACTATGTTTTCTATCAGGGAGGACCCGGCACTACATAGCAGTGATATATACATTCCAATCACTATGTATTCTATCAGGGAGGACCCGGCACTACATAGCAGTGATATATACCTTCCAATCACTATGTATTTTATCGGGTAGGACCCGGCACTACATAGCAGTGATTTATACCTTCCAAGCACTATGTATTCTATCATGGAGGAACCGACACTACATAGTTGTTGGTAGATCTAATGGAAATTGTATGGAGTGATCTAAAGGTGTATGGGGGGCTAAATGGAAGCAGGACCAATGCTTTGCCAGCCTGGTAGCACAAGGTGTTGTTTAACATAGATTCTAATTGAGTATAGTATAGCAAATGCAACAAAAGTGAGTATCAGCAGATATGGGTGGGAAAAAGGAGACTCTTTTAAATTGCTTATTTTCTATAAAGATCCTAGAGAGATGGTTTGATCAGTGTCTAGTGTCTTATATAGGGTTTTCAGTCTTGGATATGACCCCGCACAATCCCTTTAATAAATTCTGTCCCATAGTTTGAATATATCTCTTTTCTGAACTTACCTTAGAGCAGTGGCTCCCAAACTAGGGGGCGGGCCCCCCTGGGGGGCGCAAAGGTATTCCAGGGGAGCGCTGGTTCTCATTCTTAACATGTATTTGAATAGGGAGGGGGGGCTCGATAATGCTCCTAAATAGAAAAGGGGGCCCTGCAAGGAAAGTTTGGGAATCACTGCCTTAGAGTAAATAATTGCTGCGTTTCGAAGAAGTCTAATGAATCATTTGACCATTTCACGCCGATATTTTCGCAGGCAGATTAGGGTTTGTGCCAAAGGCATATCTGCCATCTAATTACAGGCCAATGGTGTGATTATCCCCCAGCTCATCTTTCAATGAGAAACATTTCAAGGCTTAAAATGAGCTGAAGAAATGAAAACTGAACTTGCTAATGATTGATGGGCTTTAATTGATCAAAATATTCGTCAATTATGTTAACAAAATGATGACACCTCAATAAGTTGCCAAATTATGGCAATTCTGGCAGTGACTGTGTCTTTTTACTATACACGAGGAATGGGGGGGGGGATTAGTAGTTTACAAAGAGAAAATAACAATGTGTTTGTTTCAGTTCAACTCACATGAAGGGACAAGGACACTTAATTATTATTATTAACGGCCCTAGCGGTCGGGATGGCACCATCTCGTCCAGTGGACATTGGGGCACCGGCAGCGCATACTTACAGTTTTGTGCTGTCCCGGTGTCCCCGATGTGATCCTCCGTCTCTTCTTTCCCCCCCCCCCCCTCCGATTGACGTGATGACGTCACATCGGGGAGGCGGTGGGAAACTTGAAAGTACATTACATGAAATCAGTTCTATGTAGAAAACTGATTTTAATGTGCTTCTATGTACTAAATATCGCCAAATAAGAAGTCTCTGGTGCCCCAGACGTGCCCATTTGCAGTAACTCTCTTTTCCCTGTGTGATTTTACCACATCCATCACACCAGGTTAGAGAGGGTTGACTGCAAATAGGCACATAATTGTTTGTTTCAAACATTATTATATTCAGGATGTCTATTAGACCCTTGTACGGACATATTTTGGAAAGTTACAGGCCTACAACATAAAGAAAAATTTACCATTGAAGTCTATGGTGCACTTTAGTACAGAAATCTGGACCTCAGCAGTGCGCTAGGGAGGTCAAATAATATTTGGCAAGATCAACAGGTATTTTATCTACTTGCCAAAATGTTATTAAAAAAAACAAATAAATGAAAAGTGTATAGACTTTTAAGGTAACGCGTTACTAACAATAATACAATTCCATTGGAAGTTCACTAACCATTGAAGTATCTATAGGTAAATCATGGTATCATAAATCTAAATGGTAGCATGGACACTTGGTTTTAAATAATAAAAAAACAAATACAGGCATATTATCTAAGGACTAGAAAGTCAAACTACAATAAATTTTGTTAATGGGGTCAGTTATTCTTTAACCATCACCCCATTGTTGCGTGTAAGGGTCTAAGCAATAAAGGAAATATAATTCACAAAGCCTATACCCTCACCGAGGTTGAAGGCTACTGAATTCAGAAACGTGACTCTGTTATTGGCTCTCATGCTGTTAATTGCAAATAGACAAGAGAAGCAGAATTTCTAAAGCTGATTTCCTTGGCCCAGGGATGCTAGTAGCAAAAGCAGATTAAAAGGACAAGTGGAACAAGAACTAGAATGGAGATTTGTCTTAAACACTAGAACAATGGGCAGGAGATGAGGGCAATCAACCGTACAGAAAGCTGCACGGAGATCAAGGAGTCCGTGCAGTAGTGACCTTGGGACTTACCCAGCAGGAGGTAAGAAGGGTTCCTGTATAAGGCAATGTCACCAGAGCAGCAGTCTGGAAATGTTAAGCAAGTGACATCTGATCGACTGGAAAATTTGATGTCCATAAAACCCTAACAGGACCTTCACATTAGGGTCATCTTGCCATTTAATTGAGGTTAAAAAGCATGAAGCGGCCTAAAGTTGCATGGATGCAGCTGCAGAGGCCCTGTCATTGTCCCACTGTACGTAGAAAAAGAAAAGGACATTTACATTTATAGCTTTTTATGCCATGCACATAACATTTCCCACCTGAACCCATCCCGGAGTGGTCTCAGAGCCTCCTCACTGACAGTTACTGAATACGCTATTGTCTTCAAAGCCTTTAGTCAATGACATTAGGTTCTTGGTGTATGTTTTTCAGTTCTGATTTTTCATGTCATTTGTTGGACCAGCAAGTGTTGGTTGCTTATCCTTGCCATTGCTATGAGTAAATAATGTTTAACAGCTCATCTGTTCCTGATAGCTGAATCTTCGGATTTCTACTAATGTCCTGTTCAGTAAAGATTTTAAATATGTGATCTTGTATTTTGCCTTTAGTGCATCAATTAATTAATACTCCATACTCCAATACAGAATTGCTCATTGAGTAAAATAACTATAGCAGAATATTTTTTCATAAGGTCTTAAAAAAGCTGAGGACAGGCCTAGGCTGATGGGCATGCAGAAAAGGTGGCCACCTTGGCCGTTCCTGCTGGAAATTTGTGGGTGCAAAACGTCCCAGACCTGCCTAAAGATAGCCATAAATGTATAGATTCCCCTTTAATCATTGAACAATCGATCGTAACGTGGTTATGTCACCACACCACTCGTTCAGGGAACATATGCGAACCACCTTAGGCAATTGATTCCTGGCCAATATGTTGGATGCTGAACAAGGGTCTCCGTCCAAAGTAATGACGATTGAACAGGAAAATACAGACTTGTTGGATCCCTGTTTGATCCATTTTTTGTACCTTTTGGGTCAATTGTTCAAAGTGGGCACAAACGATTCCCGAACAATTGCAGCGAATGCACATGCCGATGGATCAACCGCAAAATCGATTCGTGTAGGGCTAGCATTACAGGGAGTGCAGAATTATTAGGCAAATGAGTATTTTGACCACATCATCCTCTTTATGGCATGTTGTCTTACTCCAAGCGTATGGCACGGAAAGCAATACCAATTTAAACATTTTAGGTGATGTGTATCTCTGTAATGCGAAGGGGTGTGGTATAATGACATCAACACCCTATATTAGGTGTGCATAATTATTAGGCCAACTCCTTTCCTTTGGCAAAATGGGTCAAAAGAAGAACTTTGACAGGCTTAGAAAAGTTCAAAAATAGTGAAGACGATCTGCAGAGGGATGCAGCACTCTTAAAATGCAAAGCTTTGAAGCGTGATCATCGACCAATCAAGCGTTTCATTCAAAATAGTCAACAGAGGTCGCAAGAAGCGTGGGAACAACCAAGGCGCAAAATAACTGCCATGAACTGAAGAGAAGAAAAGTCAAGCGTGCAGCTGCCAAGCGATGCCACGATGCCCACCGGTGTGGCCATTATTTCAGAGCTACAACATCATGGAGTGCCCAAAAGCAAAAGGTCCTGTTGCAATACTCAGACCATGGCCAAGTAAGAAAGGCGAAAGACGACCACCACACAAGCTGATGAAACGTCAAGAACTGGGCCAAGAAAAGAAATATCTCAAGACTGATTTTTCTAAGGTTTTGACTGATTATGCAAGGGAGAGTTGAGTCTGATTGGCCAGAGGATGGGCAAACGGGCTGGTATTGGTAAGGGCAGAGAGCTCCAGTCCGACTCAGACGCCAGCAAGGTGAGGTTAAGTACGGTTTGGCTGGTATCATCAAAGATGAGCTTGTGGGGCCTTTCGGGGTGAGGATGGAGTCAGCTTCAACTCCCAGTCTACTGCCAGTTTCTGAAGACCCGTCTTCAAGCCAGTGTGGTACAGGAAGAAGTCTGCATTCTTCAAGAAAAACATGAGTTTCATGCAGGACAATGCTCAAGCACACGCGTCCCAGTACTCCCAGCTGGAGGGCTGGCCAAGAAAGGGTATTATAAAAGAAGAAAAACTAATGACATGGCCTCTTGTTCACCTGTCTGAACCCCATTGAGAACATGTGGTAATCCATCAAATGTGGTGATTGTACAAGGAGGGAAAACAGTACCCTCATCTGCACAGTTGTCTGAGTGAGGCTTTGTGGTTGCGCGGAACAGCAATGTGATGGTGAACAGATCAAAACCCACTGCACAGATCCCTGGATGCAGGCTTTGAGTGTCCTTGCAAAGAAAGGTGGCTATATGGTCATGAGTTGTTTTTGTTTTGTTTTTGAATGTCAGAAATGTATATTTGTGAATGTTGAGATGTTAGGATTGGTTTCACTGGTAAATAAATAATTGAACTGGGTTAAATTGTTTTTTGTGAAGTTGCCTAATTAATTATGCCACAGTAAGTAACAGTCACCTGCACAACACCAGAATCCCCCTAAAATAGCTAAAATAAAACAAACTAAAAATACTTCCAAAAATATTCAGATTGATATTAATGAGTTTTCTTGGGGGCATGAGGAACATGTTGCTTATAATAAAATTATTCCTCAAAAATACCACTTACCTAATAATTCTGCACTCCCTGTAGTTGCTGCAGGCACAACTTCGCAGCTCTAGGTGATGCAGTGGTGGGCCAAATCGAATTATAACCCTCTCTATGGTTTTTGGTATCTTCCATAGACCAGGATCCCAACAGAAGACACATTCAGCTCAGCCTTGCCTAGATAAGCATGACAATACAAGATTGTAAGTAATATTAACCTTTTTATAACTGTTTAAGTTTTATTTTGCTTTCACTGCTTTTTTAGAAAGATACATTTAATTATTTATCCAGTTTAAGGAAACCTCCCTCATATTGCACTTTCCTTCTAATAGCTTCCCTGTTTGTAAAGCTTATTTTCACTTACTAAATAATTAACATGTTGCTTCCAACTATCTAATTTACCACTGCGTTTTATAAGTCCCTTCTTCTGTAAAGCTGCGGATGATTTTGCTGCTGATGTGCATGTGCATCAGCCGCCAATTGTGGGTGCCAGATCCCTGTCGCCCCAAAGCTCAGTCAGGCAGAGAACGGACATGTCTGTAAATATTGGGCAGATGGCATTAGTTTCAATGGGAACCGCGTCCCCATTGAAACTAAAGGCCGGCACAAAATGGGTGCCCACAGATGCTGTAAGCAATGGAGAACAGCTTGATGACGTCATCACACTGCTCTCCACAGCTCATCTGTCAGTCCCCACTTGTGTTCGGACCTTAAGTCTCCACCAATCAATAGTAATAAGCAGCATAGGCAATAGTCGCAAAAATATCGCAAATTTTTCGTCTAATGTTTGCAATAAATGCAAGAATTTGTGATCTCAAGTCATTGTTACCTTCATTGTGCAAATTGGCACTTGTACATGCGCATATTTTGAACACAATGCATGGTAGTTCTTGGTACTAATGTAAAAAATCTTGAATATCTCCTTTACAAAGATTTAGTACTATATTCAAGATTTTCAGGAATTCTCAAAGTGCTGATATTCACAATACAAATTAACAATTAGAATATTCACGATCAACACTAGTCCCTCGAGCTTGATCTGCTTCACTTCCTGTTGTTAGGCGCACTTTGTCTCACAGCCACTTCCTGTGTCTGTTCCCAGACACTTATACACCTCTCTGTAGTTCTAGCAACAGAACTCTGAACACATAATATCCTTGCCAATCACATCCATAGACCATCCTTATTTAATTACGTTACATCTTACATTGTATCTTGTAAGATACTAAAGAACTCCCCCAAAGCCCATGTGTAACTGCAGTGATTCCAGGAAGTTGTGGTGAGGTTATGGTTTTTTCTACTTATGGTGACAATAGAAAAAAAGCTTGTATACTAGAACTGACCAGAAATGATGATGTCATAAATAACACAGTAATATCAATCCTGATATTGATTGAGTTGACCCTTTCATTGTTTTTAAACAAGGTCCAGGTTTAGTTGGCCCAATAGAGGCTAAGAACTCACCTCGTCTTTGCCGTGTCTGGTGGCCTGGCAATTGGCCTTTTAAGCACCCAAGCCCTGTATCTTTGTGACAAAGTGCCGGGTATTTCACTTCGCTCCAGTGATCAAAAGAAGAGCAGTTGATTGGATGACCTTGTTAGAATGTCAGCCTTTTAAAAGGAACCCATCATGCCTATTCTTCTTACATCTACTAATGAGTTACTAACATGGAACAAGTAGGTGCATGTTGGTTGTTATATTAACATTATGAAAACCCAAAGTATCTGTGACTTAAAGTAACTTATTACTTCTTGGTCCAATCTTGTAAAAGTACAACATTAATTCTGGAATATAAATGTAAATATACGGTTAATAAGTGATTAATTAGGAACTGCTTTAAAAATGATTTAAAGGAGCTAACAAGTACAAATTGATTTGGCTTCCACATAGGCAGTAACCTTAATATATTTTAACTACTTCCGGTTGGACTTGGCGGAGTAGGCCTGTGCCTACAAGTGGTAGAGGTGAAGGGGTTTGTTTTGTTTGTTCTGCATGCTAGAGTTTGAAGTTGGCAGAGTGGTGATGCTTTGATGGCCAAAAGGTTGAGTGTCTCTAGTCTCCAGTGACTGAAATCTAGTTGTGTTTACAATGTACAATGATTGAAGGATGCAACTACTGCCTGCAGCCTTCATTCACACAATAGCCGCTGTCAGCACTACTGATGTACAGAATGGTATCCCGGTATAAAACTGATGGCATCTCCACAGATCACATCAGGTAAGCAAGCATTGAAGGTTTTGTTGAGTTCAAAATCATGTGCTATGTTATCACTCAGTGTGTTGCTACCAAGTCTAAGGCTGGCCATACACAGGTAAATTTTTGAATAGATTCAAACACAAATGATCGCCATGCGCATGGTTGATTGTCCTCAAAACTATTGCATCCAGCCTTTGTATTGATCCTGCTTGAAGACAGATCAATAGAACATGGAACCAACATGTTGGTAAGCTTGAGCGCAGAGGGGTGACGTCATCTTGCTGCGCTTGAGGGTTCATCGATTGAACAGGTATCGACCCCTGTTTGACCACCGTTAGGGTATATGTAAGTATGGCAGTGGTAGGGATATTAGAATGTAAGGTCTATGGGGAGCCCTCTTCAGAGAGAACCAACTTGACCAAGTACTGGGGTCACCTGGCTTCAGTTGCTCCTGTAGGGCACAGATGGGCAGTTGGTTTTGGATGCCTGGGTAAAGTATTGAAACTATTGCCCCAGGGGGTCTAGGAAACATTCCTTAGCCTCTTTAGATGTGCAGTTCACCTTTGTGCACTAGGTATAAGAGTCAAGTTTAAGTGTAGCACATAGGCGCATGTGCAGTAAATATTTTAATCTGTCTCTTGTCATTTTACTTGGAACTATTTCAATCATTCCCTGTGAATGGGTAAGAGGCCCTGGAGACCTCATTCAATAGGACGAGGAGCTGAGGGTCCTTTTTTTTAAAGGGAAACCCCTGGGTACTCAATGAGCCCGCACCTCCACAATCCCTGGCCCTTGTTGTGAGAAGGAGACCCCCTTTCCTTAATGAGGGGTCTCCCCTTCCTATCCTTCAGGACTGCGAAAAGTAGCCTAGTATGCTCTGGAGGGGGGACCCACATCATTCATGGCCACCCTTTTCCAGAGCATATTAGACTCTATACCAGCAGGGTGTCTGGTATGCACTGGCGGTGGTGAGATCCCACTCCCCCCCCCCCCCATGATTTCTGCCAATAAAAAAAAAATCATGTAGAAAAAGTTTTCTTTTTTTGTGAAGTTTGTTCCCTCTCCAGCAGGGTTTGCTCTCTTTAGTCACTTTAATGGTATTTAATGCAATTAAAGTGAATGTGGTTCGCCAGGAACATGCAAATTGCAGGTATTTGAGGAAGTGTTCGAGGGTGGTCCGATGTTCCTCCATTACTAGTGACCAGTTCAGCATCTTAAGCCCCCCCATACACGCATAGATCCCCGTGCGATCGCAGAACGGCCACTCTCAGCGTGATGATATGTATTAGAAGCTTTACTCTCTGATATCATGACAATGCTAATCAGGGTTTAGTGGGTGCTTACTGATTGGAAACTGCAAGAACAGATGTGACCTAAGGGCAGATTTAGGCACTTGTATCATCTATATGTAAAAACACTTAGCGGAACACATAACTCGGTATGGGTTACACTTTAATTGGGTTTTTCGTGTCTGGCCAGTGAAGGCTGCTAACATTATATTACAAAATAAAAAAAACTCAAAAAATCCCAGGATCCAGCCAGCTTATTACTATTGGGAAGTTTTCGCTAGCGGAGACAAAACAAATTAGACACAGAATTTTCTTCCAAAAAAGAAGTAAAATTTCTTTGGTGTGAGTGAGCGGCTTGGCAGTCTCTGGGGTTCTCCAGTCTGAGCTCACAGGCAGCTTCCCATGGTAGGCAGGACACGGCCACAATAACTCGATGATTCACTTGCAGGTGATCTATCCCTTTGTCTAGCGTTGCCCAGGGTATCTCACTGTAGCAATCAGATCCTTTTCAGATTTCAAGATGCCTATGCTCAGATCAATGTCACAGCGGACACATGGGAAAACAATTGTCCACATGAGCTGATTAGGGTTTAACTTTTTACTTCAGGAATATATACAATCGCCATCACCAATGAGGCAGGGATGGGGTTCAAGCATAGGATCTACGTTGCTAACAGTACCTAACCAGCTGCTGGAAGGTGGAGGCTGAGTTTTTTTTAAGCTAGCCATACACGTGTCGGATTCCATGTCCAATCGATTCATCATCCGATCGATTCCGGCGATTCTGCCGGGAATCGCAGGTGTGATCAATCGGCCAATTAAGAGTATCCATCGCTGCATACCACCTTGTCCAACGGATTCCGGCACGATTCCGGGACGATTCCGTGTCCGATTCCACCTCCGATTCCACCTCACAAATGGCAACTCCCCCTGATCTGTGCAGAATCGGATCAAAAAGACCAACATGTTGGTTCTCTGACAGATCCGATTCTGGGCCCCCGAACGATCGGACGTGATCGGACGGACAAGGTGGGCTGCACACGATTCCGGCACGATCAATTCACGTGCACACGCCCGGAATCGATCGGCCCGGAATCCGGCCGGAATCCGACCCGTGTATGGGGGCCTTTACCCAGAATAACGGAAACAAAATAGGGTCCAGTCAGTACCAGTAGTTCCTCAGGCTATATGTGGCCTGCATCCCCTCGGACAAGATAAGGAAGGGGTTACCCTGGTCCAAAGAATGCCCATACCCATTTGTCATGGGTGGTAAGTCAGCCTGCGGCACTTGCTGAGTGGTTGGCGGTGGGTGACCTAGAGAGATGTGAGCACCTAGCTCCAAGGTAAGATGTGGCATAACTGCCAAACAGCCCAGGAAAAAGCCTGGGAAGACAACTAACTAGATAAATATATAACCTCTGCCCAGAGGGAGAGTATTTACAGTTACTGGGTAGATAACTAACTCAAAAGAGAGGAAAAAGAGCCTCATCAAAAAATGACCTCATCTTCCAAACTCCTCGCAGCTGCTATACAGAAAAGATACAATTCTTAAAGGTATTTACACAATTCACACACCATGTCGTGATAGATCTACCAACAACATGATAGGCATACGTAAAAACCAATACTGCCAGTCCTATGGAGACCATAGGACTGGCAGTATTTCCAGAAAGGGCTTTACATTGACAGATCTGCACATAGTAGCAGACATTCTTATTTGAAAGCATGGCAATGGCAACATTTATTTTGGGTTTACAGCCACTTGAAATTAAAAAGTTATTTGGCTTTGAATATAATAGCCTTATATCCCACTGGAAAATAAAAGATAGCAAACATAAAACTAATAAACAAGGAAACTAGCAAACTAATAAATGTTCTAAGCTTCCACTTCCAAAATAAAAAGCCTGGGCTGGAGATTTGGAGTTTTGCCTTCAAGTTGAATTCAGAGTCCATGAATCAGTATTATTCATCTGAATGAATCAGAATGACAGCATCACTTTTAATATTATTTTGAATTAAAAAAAACAAATACTCTGGGATACCCTCATGTGACCTAAAGGCTTGGCAGAACATCACATGGTCCCTTAATAAGGCATTCGTGTTTCAGCATTTCACAGCATTAAACATTTCTGGAAGTCGAGTGTTTTTAGAAAGGCCTGGCAATTATAAAGACCAGTAAAGCATGGTGGAGTAAACATGTACATTCTGCAACAAGTAAGGTCTCCAGGAAATTAATTAGGATCTATATCGAAGACAAGTATTGCTCTAGCGCATTGAGTTTGTGCATAAATTAGGTTCAATCTCAACCTAATTAAGTTGTTCTACCAAAACCATGTAATATGAGGAGCTTTCTAAACCTTCCAATCACTATGTATTCTATCAGGGAGGACCCGGCACTACATAGCAGTGATATATACCTTCCAATCACTATGTATTCTATCAGGGAGGACCCAGCACTACATAGCAGTGATATATACCTTCCAATTACTATGTATTCCATTAGGGGAGGACCCGACACTACATAGCAGTGATATATACCTTCCAATCACTATGTATTCTATCAGGGAGGACCCGGCACTACATAGTTGTTGGTAGATCTAATGGAAATTGTATGGGGTGATCTAAAGGTGAATTGGGTACTTTTGCAATAAACTCAGACAATTTTGAGACCATCTCTTCCTAACATTTATATTTCCTGCATAATTAAGGACATAGAGGGGTTTTCATAAGAGAAGCCACATGAGGAGGGAATTTGATATACATTAGTGCATGAAGACCAAATGCTATACAGTAGGGATGGTGATTTCTCTTTAGAAACATTCTCCGATTGGGTGGGCCCTCTTCTCCTCTTGTGTCATAGTTTGTACCTGTATCTGAGCAGATAGTGGGGCGCTGCACAGGGATCTAAAAAATTATCTTGACAGAGATGGCGGTGAGGGTGTTCTTCCACTGGCTGGATCAGCCGCGCAGGGATCTTAAAAAGATCTGGCTGGCGGCAGAAGAATACCCTCATCGCCAGCGTCTGTAAAGTTAACTTTTTGTAACTATCTGTGCAGACAATGGGGAGCCAAGCAGGGATCTAAGAAATGATCTTGACAGAGCCGGCTGTGAGGATAATCTTCCAACGGCTTGATCAGCCCCCAAGGGATTTAAAAAATATCTGGCCGGTGGAAGAATTGCCACACCGCTGGCTCAGTCAAGATTATTTCTTAGATCCCTGCAATGCTCCCCACTATCTGTGGGCACACAGCCATGCATGGATCTACAAAAGGGTGGTGAGGGTATTTTTCCGCCGGTCAAATGCACCTGTTGGTGAACAGCCGATGTTCGGCCATCATTACTGCTCATCACTATTCTCCTTTTCCTGTCCATTCACAGGTTAGGTAAGACTAGCATAACCTAAGTTGAGAAGGGCAGATGATACATAAGACTGGATTCATTAGTAGTACTCTAATAACTTGATCCTGTTTAAGCCTGTAGAGATGGTCGAATTTTGCGACTTGCTAAATTTGTGAGCTGATTGCAAAGCCCCTGAACATGGTATCATCACCACAATTTTTGGCGATGTAGAGAAGGGTTGTGGAAACATTTAAAAAAAAAACAGTTTTCCTCTAGCACATGTAGTTTTTGCATAAATTAAGTTCAAAACCAAAGTCAAAATTCCAATTTTCAAAATTTTGACTTGACTTTGAACTTAATTTTTGAAAACACTATTTGTGTTAAAGACATATTTTTTTGTAGTATACCCCCAACCCTTCTCTAAATCTCCAGCAAGTTTGGTGTTGATAGCATGTTCAGGGGCTTTGCGATTAACTCAAAATCATCAAAATCGTCGATTGTTGAAAAAAAATCTCTATTAGCCTAACACCTAACCTAACATAAGTACAAAAGCCCAAAAAATCGAAAAAGCAAAAAATTACACATGATGAAGTGATCCAGGCCAGCAGATCAAAGAAGATCAACCCAATCAGCTGATCAGACTGATCACGTGCTTCTTCATTATCTTGCAGACATTTTACCTAGGAGAACCATCCATCCCTAGATATCACATTGCCAAATAACTAGGTTTATAGAAGCAGCAACTGAGAAATCCTAAACCATCATTATACGTTGGAAAAGTAATTTTTGTATTCAATGTGTCACTTTCCTTTATACCCCAGATCACATCACTTATTAACCTCCCTAGCGCACCGCCCATATCGCGCCGTTTACAACGGCGCGATATGGGCGATCAAGGCAGTGTACATAGTACACTGCCCGCCGTTTCCGGCATCCCGCCGGAGCTCTACGCGCAGCTGTTGTCATTACTGACAACAGCTGCGCGGGAGAGAAAGCCGGCGCTCCTCCATTAACATGGAGGTCTATGGCGCCGCCCCCCCAGCCCCCTTCCGCGTCACCGTGACGCGATCGGGGCGGAGCCGCCAACCCGGAAATGCTGCGGCGATGTAAACAATAGCCGCAGCTTTCCGGGGAGGCATAAAGTCTCCCCGTCGGCGGCTTCCCGGGCGGTTAAGGCGAGCCTAAAGCTCGGACGAGCTAGGCTCGTCTCAACCGCTAGGGAGGTTAAGTACAGGTCCATTTTATCGCGTTGGCATTTTCCACAATAATAAGAACAATTACTTATGTGATATGTTGCAGGACAACAGAGACCAAATGGATGCCAGTAGTCCATGATGTCCCATGATGCCCCCCCCCCCTGCAAAGCATTCTAGAGAATTTATCATTTCCAAGAAATTCTTCTTACATCTATTGGCCATCTCCCATCTACATCTGCCAATTGCAATTTGGACCATACAGACGAAACTCCATAAAATCCTTAATATCCAGATAAGCATCAGCTATCAACAGTATAAATCTGCAATTGATTAAAAGTTTTCTTTTTCCCACTGTTATCCCCAAATGAACTAATTGAAGTCTTGCTGTATCTGTTTTCTGTGTAGAATTTGTGGTTGAATATTTCCAGATTTCAGTGTTAGTTTTCTTATGTAAAGTGCCACCCTCTACAGTGTAATATTTAAGGTAGTGGTGGGCAACTGAGTTGATATGAAGGGCATCACTAAAGGCATCACTAAAGGGCCACACATAACATTTTCAATCTATACTGACTTGTAGAAGTAGCTAGAAGACATTATTAATTTTACTTCGAGCATTAGGAAGACTTGTAGTATGGTAATGCTTATTTTGTGTCATATACATCGTCAAAGGTTATGTGCCTCATAGATATCATCAAAGCCTCTGATGACATCTATGGGGTACATAACCCTAGATTCAAAGGTTATGTGCCCCTATTTTCAGGTTATGTACCTCAATATATTATACAATTAACCCCCATTCGTTGGTGGAATAGTTGGAGCATAGGCACTCACGAGGGTGATTATCCCCGGCCAACACTTAGGGAGAAAATGAGAGGCGAGGGACTAGATCAGACACCATCTTGGTCACTGATTGGTTTTTACGTATGCCTATCACGTATGTTTATAGCCTCTCCTCTTCTTCCCACTCTTAAGAAGTTCCCAAGCAAGGACCTGTCAGCGGGGGATTGACAGACAGGTGAGCTCCTATGTCCTAAGCAATAACAGTTCGGTTTGGGGGGCCGCAAATGGAGGACTGAGAGGGTCCGCCGAAGAATGTCCAAAGGGCTGCATGCGTCCCCCGGGCTGCTGGTTGGGCACCTAGAATTTAAGGTTTTCATAATAAGGGACAATTGACAGTAGGTTCACCCTCTGGGCGTTTTATTTTTTTTATAAATGTAAGGGCTCCCATACACGGGTCAATACCCATACAATCGAGGACCTGCACGATCCATTACGTCATTGTGCACATTCACGGACACCCGGTCTTCGAGTGGGATCAATCCCACTAGAAGACAGCTAAATCAATCAGGGGAACAACATGTTGATTAATCCCTGCTAAATCGCCATTGCTTTTGATGGGGACCAAAGCAGTAAACGGGAATCTATTGCACCCGTTCAATTGATGAATGCTAGAGTGACGTCACCACGCTGTGTTTGAGTGGGTCATCGATTGAACCGGTATCGACCTGTGTATGGCCAACTCAAGATTCTTATCCCAACCATCCCCCTTCACAACCGTGCTATAAAAAAACAGCAACACCGGAGGGGTGGACCCGGAAAGACCGGTGGCTGTGGGGTGAGAATGTGCAAGATTATTTTGGGGTCAGTATTATTAGTAAACAAACTCACCCCTTAATAACTAAGATTAACCACCCAGAAGGTTAAATAAATGTTAAACACAAAATCCAAATACATTTTTGGGGTTTTATTTTTATGGCCATATAAAATTAATATCTAGTAATGTTGTGTTCCCCCCACAGTGCCCCCCTCAGGTGTTGCTACAAAGACTACAGAACTGCGTCATTATACTTATGTTAAGGTAGAGATCAAGTGTTGTAGTCTAAACTCCAGTAACCTGGACAGGACTGATGTTGGAAGGTTGAGGTACAAAAAACACTGACTTACTTACTTCACATTATAAGATTACCTGGGGAGGGGGAGGGGCTCCATAGATGCACCAGATGGCAACTGCAGGACTATGATGATGCCTTGGTGCAGATGCCTTGGTGCAGATTTTGAAGATCTCAAATTGGGAAATCACTTTATTTTTTACTTTATTTTTGGGTTCATTGTTTACTTAATAAACAAACCATAGCGACAATTCACAGTAAAGTGGAATATTGTTGGCCACGGCTTTAGTAAGAACACAGTGTAACAACAAAAAATTTCCCTGACAGTGCACACCCATTCTACAGAAAAAACATTATAACCAAAAACTAGTACTGGCCACCAACCTCAAAACCCTTTCCAGCGCGGTGGGTACTTACTCATTACTAGGACTCTACTTTCTAAAAACATCAAAACCAACCATCCCATTTCTCCATTTTGGTGACTTCCCCTCCACCAGCATGTCACTAAAGCTCATTGTTCCAGAGATTTTCCTTTATGGGCAGTGCCACCAGCTTCTCTGACAAAGGAAGACCAACAAACAGAAACAGGGATAACATAGATTACAAATTCAACAATACAAAATATAACAATGACAAAGTAAGGAGGGAGGGTGGGTTATGCTCGCCGAACCACAGAGGAAGTGGCCATCTGTGCTTATAAAAAAAGCATTGGCTGAGCTGGAGACACAGCAGTTCTGTGTCTCCAGCTCCTCTGATATCAGGCAGCAGCGTGATGACGTCATCGCGCTGCTGCAGGGAACCACAAACGGCTCCTATATAGAACACTGTGTTTCCTGCTTTTCACTTGCATAATTGCACAGGACTCTCTTTAACTGAAATTGTTTACATTGAATGCACTGGCTGATGGTCTAACAGCATTGTCTACACCTTTCATCCTAAACTTGTGCCTGACCCACCGCTTTCATTCCATTTGGCCATGAAGGTTCAGCATCCCACATGGGCTTTACCAAAGCTTGTACAGAGCACACTATGGTCCCACCTATGATCTTTTGTTCAGACAATGATGTCACCGGGTCTGAAGCAAGCTATGTAATGGAAATGGAAAGATGGTATTTAAAAATATTAGTAACATGTTGATGAGCGAGGAAAGGAGAAACCACAGAAAGGAAAATATTACAATATAATACTTTACCTTTAAATTTGTTTTTCAGTCTGTTTGGGCTGTTCTACTTGACAGACAATAGTTTAAAATAGAAACAGAAAAGTCACAGCACAATAAAAGTGGTCCATTATGTCTGCCCTACATACTGTACATATACACACTAAAGCTCCCCATACACCTTAAGATCGATCCATACAATCTCCATTAGATCTACCAGGAACTGTGTAGTATAGTGGTCTCCCTGATAGAATACATAGTGATTGGAAGGATTAGAAAGCTCCTCATATTACATGGTTTTGGTAGAAGAAAGCTTGATTGTACAGAAATTGTATGGAAAGATTGTAAGATGTATGGGGGCCATAAGGCTTAGCCTCCACTGTCCACTGGGATCCGCTGGTGTCCTCTGAAGCCTCTGTTGCGTTCCCATAAACGTAGCTTGCTGTGTCGTTTTGAAGGTATATAAGGTTTTACTTAGATGAAGATCAGAGCACATTTTATGAGCAATTCATGCAAAACTCCACGTAATGCCAAAGGGTTCACATACTTTTTCTTGCAACTGTATAAAGGTTTCACTCATGTACCCCCCCTTGTCTCCTTTCTTCCAAGCTGTACATATTAGGTTCCTGCAGTCTGTCAGGATACATTTTATTATTAAGACCTGTCACTAGCCTTCTAGACGAACAGTACGGGTGTTGGACCCGCCCTGTTAGCCGGCGAGAAGAAGTTTGTTATTCTTCTGGCGGCGGAATTGGACGCAGAAAGATCCAGCCTTAGGAAGACTTTTTTTCACTAGAGACCGGTCACGTCCGGTATTCGAAACCAGAAACTGTGTGTTCCATGTACCAGAAGTGACATCACTGACGTCACTTCCGGTTTTCCCGATTCAAATTCCATGCGAACAGGCGGGGAATTTAAATCTCCACACAAACAGGAGGATGTCTGACTTTTCTAAAAGTCCGATCTACTTGTTTGCGAACAGACCTGGCCGGTGTTCGGCCATCACTACCTGTCACCCTTTTTTTGCCCATCCCTGAACTTTTTCTATCTTATCAATATATTTTTATAAATGAGGCCTCCAGAACTGAACACAGTATTCCAAATGAGGTCAATAATCAATATGAAGGAATCAAGGCCTCGTTAGTTCTGACAGTGACCCCCCTATTTTTGCACTCTCAACCTTTGGGTCGAGACCCCCTTGTTTAAACACCTTAGTCAAAATTCATTACTTTGAATGGGGACACCGAGTCTCCATCCAATGTAATGGATAGGCTGCCAGCCGCAGAAGAGCTGCGGCTCGATATGGCGACAGCTCCAGCCTTGCGTGATGACGCCATCGGGCTTGGCTGGAGCTTATTTGAAACGACTGTGTATGGAGCCGTGTGTACCTAGCTTAAGAGCATTATTTTTACATATATTAAACAAGGTCAGAACTACAGATGGAGGAACGCATGCACAGCCTAATGTTTTCCATTAGGTAAGAACAATAAAATCAGCTCTGATAATTGGCAGTCTTGTTATCTGCTGGGTATATAATAATGCCGACTTTCCATTTAAGCACACTTCAGAAACATTGTATTTTCATTCTGCCAAAACATAATGGAAAGTTACAGAAATGGAATTATTCGATTTTAACAAGGGAGTTACACATTCCCCAAAATATGTAACATCTTTATAGAAAACATTTTGTACACTTGAGCAATATTTCATCAGACAAGCCTGGAAAAATAAAGATGTGATATAAGGTTACTGTCCTAATAAGAAGAATTTATTTCCAGGAAGCCGTCTGTGGGATGAGACAGAGAACATGGCCATTATACGTATGATTTGGGACAATAATGAACCACAAAAATGTTCGCTCCTGCTGCGTTTTAATAATCAGTAGAGAACTAATTTGTCCGCATCATGCAAACCGAGAAAAAATTAGCACGCAGGCGGCTACATTGTAAGGGGGAGATTAGTCGAGTTTATGTCCTAAAGTATCTCTGTGTGCAGCATCCTTATTATAGATTTATAATAGACTGCAGGGCTTCTTAGGATACACAAAGTCAAAGGAAGTGGTCAACAAATGATTGGTAACTCCTCCGCCCCCTGCTGCCTGTGTATGCTGTGGGTACTGGAAAGCCATAAAAGAGCTCAAAGCTAACTAGTTAGTTAATAAGAAAGCAACCCTGCTACCAAAAGACAGATTTCTCTAAGTTCCAAAGTTACATGTGTTCTATGTATATTATTTCCTATAAAAGTTACTTGTAGAAATCCAAAAGCCATGAAACTGCTATTGAATGCCACCATCTTGGATGTGATGTCAGCAGCCCCAGTAGACACAAATCTAAATGTGTATGGGGGGCTTTAGACAAGGTTTAAAAACCAACCCAACTTTTGGCATCTTTTGGAAGAGCAAGTGCCCATCAGTAGAAGGAACCTCAGTGGTTGTCACCTGGAAACAGGAGTTTATTTACCATTTGGCACCCTAAAGGCCCCCATACACCTTTATGCCTGGCATACACATGCCGATAAGCGGCCGATTTTTCACCTGACCGACGGGCGTGCGTCATCACGTTTGCATTCCGGAGCTCATCTGAGCTGGTCTGTCGGCACCCGTCGGGGTGTGTATGGCAGGCATTAGATTCCTCCATACAATTTCCATCAGACCTACCAACAACTATGTAGTATAGGGACCTCCCTGATAGAATACATAGTGATTCCAAAGAATTGCATGGTTTTGGTAGAAGAAAAGTTGGTTGCATGGTAATTGTATGTGGTGTATGGGGGGCTTTAGACTTCTACTTAGGGCAGCTTTGTAAAAGTGGTGTGAGCTGGGGGAGTACTAAGCTTTACACTAGTAGATTTTTTCCATTTAATTGACTTAAAAAATTAATTGTTTAGGTCCATTATTTGGAAATCGATTTCTTTTTACCAAAAGTGATGGAAAATGAACGATCAGCCATTTTGGAAAATTTGTATCTGATTTTCTAGGTATTTCAACTAATTTGTATCTAATGGTACTATGGAGCATGTGCACAGGCCTTCGGTTTTTCACACAGTCACACTCTGTACTGGTACTATCGATCGATATTGGACTAATATGTAACATTTAAATTGCACAAGCCGAGTGAATTGAAGATTGGTTGAGTAGAAGTCAAGGTGTGCATGGCTAGCATTAGGATGTGCAAAAATTTTGATTTCCTATTCTGACTACCTCCTGCCATTTTTGGCTATATAGTAGCATAAGATAAGGATCAGATAATGTTAAAAGAGCTGAAAAGACTCACTCTAGTTCAAACTATTTACTAAGTGAAGTTCCTAACAGCACCATTATTCCAAGCCACATGGCCGAGTATCTTCATGACCAAGGGAGTACTGAGCCATCTTGTCTTAAGCACATACCATTCATCCAAATAACGACCATAACATACTCTTTGGGAAAGTTTGATATATTTTTAGAAGTGCAAATGTATATATATATATATATTTAAACATGGCCACAGCCTATATACAATCTCATAAAAGTTAAATGCCCCCCCCCCCCGAAAGTGCCACCAACTTTTTCTGAGTTTCTTTCACCAACCGTACCAACCACCAGCCCTTTAATACCAGTTCGGTGGGATAGAATGTTTTTAAATATTGTAACTGTAACAGAACACATAATACACCAAACACCCAGTCTAACAAACCAGGGAGGGAGGGTGTGTAAAAATCCCATTCCAAAAAGGATCTGCCCCCTGCTGACCCTTCCTTATCCAAGTCTTCTGAGCCTGCCCACCTTAAGCACAGCCCCTTTCCCTACATCACCTACTCTATTCAAAAACCAGTCCCCTTGGTCAAGCTGCCCTCCCAACTACGCTTTTAGCTAGTTTCTGGACATACAGACCCTTTTCTTGGATACCTACTTAGCATTTGAACAGCTTTTGCACATTAAAGCCCCAGCCTAGTTCCTTTACTATTGAAGATGTATCCAGCAGGTTCCATTCATCTGACTCAGACCATTCAAATCATTTTGGAGCATCTATTGATATGAATTGCTCACAAACTGAAGATCACTAGGTCAATGCTAAAGGTTGTACAGTATTAAGCCATTTGGCTAATTAGTAAATTCTAGCTTTTGTTTTTTGCACAGACCATTTCAGGTGTTGTCCCCTTCAATCCTGTGACCCATGAGGCTCTGGGGCATTAGGGGTATGAAGCTGACACGCAGGAAGGGGCAGCCCAGCAGAGTGGGACCTGATGAGATAGCAGCAACTGGGCTATCCAGCTGTCTCCAGGTGCACCACCCTCCTATGTTTATGCTGGTGGTCCTAATTGCATGCACTCCCCAGCCAAATCCCAGTTGCTTATCCAGTGTTGTGGTCTGGTGCCAGATGGGATACCATATTAAAGTGGGGTGGCACACTCTGTGTTGCCCAGGAGCTGACCAGTGGTGTTTCCGGTACCTGCATCCTTTGCTGGACAAGCCACCAACCGCTGTGGCGTGGAGGTCCCATTTGTTAAAGAGGACCTGTCTCCCATCAGGGACAGGTGGAATCCCTCAAGCCAGCATTGGACTTAGTTCCCTCCATCAGGAAGTTTCCCCTGACTTCCTTTTACTTCCATTCCTCTCAGTTCCGTTTTTGCGGTTTATTTGCAGCACGCCCGCCTCATGTCGTTGGTTGATCTCAAAACATGTACATGCAGAAACAGGTTATTCAACCCCCCATCATCAAGGGTACCTGGAACAGTCTAAATATAGCTCTGGAAATACTAACATTTTCTACCTCCTGGTTTACAGCATAAAATAGTCTAAATGCCTCTATCATTTCTCAACCCTTGACCTGGAATTTTGAATGTCAAGGTCCAAGTTCAAGTAAAAGTAAGAAGAAGCCAATCCACTTCTGTAGTAGAGGATAATTTATATTCTATAAGAAAATCATTCTAACAATATAGCGCCGGATTTCATATGTTTGCACAACCTTAGCGGTGCAGACCCCTCCCCAAGAAATGATCCTTTTCCTTTTAGAAATATTTTCACTGTCACGGTTTCACCTCCCCCTCCCTCCCTCCCTCCCGTTACTCTTCATTTTAACAGCTGAAATAATAAACGCTCTGATGACTCTTTTTTCTTCCACTATTTGTCACAACAACCTCATGAAGACAACATTGCTGGAAAGAAAGGACATTGGTTTGTGTTGCTCCCCTTTGGCTTTCTTTAGCTACAAGGTAAAAAAGAAAGAAAGATGAAGGAATACATGACCCGGGAGTCAAAGGTCAACCTCAGAGATGGGTTTCAGGTCATTCAGTCAATCCTAACTAATCCATGTTGAGTGGCTCTCTCTAAAGGTTTTTTTTTTCTCTTTAGACTGGAACAAAAAAAAAAGTCAGCAGTTAACAAGTTGCCCTACAGAAATGTATGATTCTAGTCAATAGCTTATGGCTAAGGGTGGGGGTTTAAGGGAATCAGATTCCTTAAGGCCGCATAATCAACCTGTTTACTCCATCTGTTAAAGAACTACATGTTCCAGCACGTCCTATCAGCTGACAACACTCGGTATTTGTGAAGGGACTGATCATTGGAATTTTCTTTTAGATACATGCCCTATCATAGCATGATATTTGTCAGTGACGAAAACCTTTTTACTATGAGAAAAAAATTAAAGCTCCCAGGAGCTAACAGGTCAACTGGAAAAAAATGAAATAAAACTGGTTTTAAAGAGATGACATTAATTCCCTCACTTAAAAAAAATTATGAACATACTTGTATGATTGGAACATATCTGTCAAAATGTCATAGAGAGATGAACTGATAAATATTGTGCTGTTCACAGCAAGTGATGGCCGAACATCAGGAACAGGCGGATCGGACTTTAAAGGTAGCCATACACGGGACGATTTGCCACCGATCGATTCCCGATCCGATCATTCCAGGCGATCAGGAATCGGCAATTGATCGGATCGGGAATCGATGCAACACCAGATTTGTGGTCGATTTGAACATAAGTCAATCTCCAAAATGGCCGATTCCACAAAATCCATCGATCGGAAAGGCTGCTGCATAGGAAGCTATGGGTCCACCAATGTACTTTGATTGCCAAACGATCGACCCAAAAAACCAACATGTCAGTTCAATGTCCAATCCGTTTTTTAGTCGATTCCGATTTTGTTTGGTCGATCTTCAGGGTGGGCAGAACTCAATTGATCGCTGATCGATCGCCCTGAACGCGCATGGTGATCGATCGGTCAAAAATCAACTCGTGTATGGGAGTCTGACATCTGACACAAAAGTCTGACATCCACCTTCAAATTCCCACTAGTAAAGAGCGGCATAGGCAATATACAAATTTGCGATATTTCGCGGATAATTCTACTAATATTCTATATTCATGAATATTTGCAAATTGAGTGGCTTGTGTGTCGAATGTTGATGGTGGGTTTTGGTCCTTCTAACTCGCTCGCATTGGGGAGTTGTCTTCTGTGTGATCTTTGCCTTGCCCTGGGGGCCCCGTCTTGGGATGGCTTGCAGGATTGACGTTGGTCACGCTGGGTGCAACTTTCTGTTTTCAATTGTTGTATCCTGGGATGTTGGCAACTTACACTTTACTAACAGGGAATTATTAATCCTTTGAATATGTGTTACTTTATGTATCTATTTTTGTGATTTGAAAAAAAAAAAAGAATTAAAAAAATTTAAAATCAGAAAAACCAGAAGTGACGTCACTTGCGCTACATGGAACGCACAGTTCCTTATTCTGATTAACGGACGTGACATCAATGACCATGTTTTTAAGCGTTTTTACTCTGCTGCATCAATAGGGGCAATTCCGGATCCACGGCTTGTGACGTGTATGGGCACCTTTAGGCCATGTGTCCACTGTGGATTCCCTGCACTGGATCTAATCAGTGCAGGGAATACACAGTGGACACATGGCCTAAAGGTGCCCATACACGTCACAAGCCGCGGATCCGGGTTGCCCAAAGCTTGGTCAGCCAGAGAAAGTACATGTCTATAAATCTGTGCTCAATGCCATTAGTTTGAATGGGGACTGGCATTCCGGTTCAAACTAATGGCCATCACACAAAGGGTGCCCACAGATACTGTGAGCAATGGAGAGCAGCGTGAGGACGTCATCACGTTGCTCTCCACAGCTCATCTGTCGGCCCCCGCTTGTTATGTGTGGGGGGGCTTTAAGTTTCCTTAAAATTGGTTCATGAAACAATGATATTTACAATCAAAGTGTTGAAATGGGCCGAGCAAGGTCCAGACATCAACCTGACCGAAATGCTGTGGCAACATTTTAACACACGTGTCAGAGATGGATGAAGTCATACAGAAAAGCTCCAGAAGATTGTTTATCATGTTTTACATACACCATGATAAAATACATTTCTGACTAAAGCCCCCCATACACCTAACAATCTTACCATACAATTTATGTACAATCTACTTTTGTTCTACCAAAACCATGTCATATGGAGGACCTTTATAAACCTTCCAATCACTATGTATTCTATCAGGGAGGCCCCTGCACTACATAGTTGTTGGTAGATCTAATGGAAATTGTATGGAGTGATCTAAAGGTGTATGGGGGGCTACAGATATTTATATATATATTGTTCTTTTGAATTAATTCAACAACCCTAAGAACATTGAAAAGAGGAGTGGTTTGTCCCAAGGTTGTTATGGGAATAGGGCGACCCTGGAATAGTGCCATGCCACATTGAAGCACAGGATACATCAAGCGCAGAGATATCACATATGTTCTGTGCCAAAAATAAACACAAACACAGTTGTACATTGTTACTGACCCTCGGCCCTACTCACTGTTGTCCCACTTCCACTCATGCCTTCACAGAGATTCTTACACCTTTTAAATCCTCCTGATAATGACTGGAAAGCACAGATTGCACAGAAACAGGATATCCCTGCGAACAAAAAAAAAAGAAAATGTAAAACTGTGTTCGAAAGTTAATCACGCCTTAGAGGATAAGTAGAGACTTTGCAGCTATGAAAGGATGTTGCCGTCCACCCCTCCCTGGCAGCACAGCTGTGTGCTATTGAGTGATGTCTGTCTGTCTACAAATGCTTTGACTCACAAACACAGTCATCAGTAGCAGCCAGACCAAAGTAACAATTACAAGTTACAGGGAGCATTAACCACAAACTGGGAACATTAGTTAATAGTGTTATCTTAGTTCTTACCCATAATTCTGTAGCGCCGTGCCGTGGCATGCGGAGGGCGAAGGTTTCTTTAAGGGTGCGCCCCAGCATGCACCGGGGCCATCTCAAGGTTCAAGAGTAGACTCACAGGAAGAGGAGGTGCTCAGTCCGGGGATAGAGGAAGAAAGACAGGTTTGCCCTGTGCCCCTCTCCCCTGCTGGGACTTTAGTATGGCTTCCAGCACCAGCGTGCATACAGACGGTGAGCACAATAGTACGCGCCACTCTGACTGGCCAGTCTCCTCTCCTGCTGCCTTCAGAGACTACTCTTCTCACAGTGGGGTGGCACTCCCCTGAAACGGGTTAGGCCGCACCTGTTTACTCGCGGTCCATCTGCCGCTGTGCCTGGGAAGCATTCCCACCGTTTGGTCACCCATCTGGTGTTTACCCTAACACATAAATACTCCCCTAACCGCCCCCTCCGCTCCTCCAGTGACCTACTAATGACATACCCACTCATAACCTTATCACATGCGCGGCTTCAAGACTTCTCTAGGGCCGCTCCTACTCTTTGGAACTCTCTCCCTCGCCCCATTAGACTTGCTCCTACCTCTTCAGCCTCTCCTACCCATCTTCTCATTCATAACATCACCACCATGCAAGTCCCATCCCCCCCACCTATTGTATACATTGTTCCCCAACCTATTAGATTGTAAAACGGGCAGGGTCCTCTACTCCTCCTGTGTCATAACCTGTACCTGTGTGTACTATATTGTGTTGCATCTCAACCCTAATGTATTGTACAGCGCTGCCTATTATGCTGGTGCTATAAATATATATATACAGGGGACCTGTTATGCAGTTGTGGCCCTTCTCCGGTTAAGGTACCGTGCAGTTCCCCGCTGGGTAGTGATCCCTTATACACAACTACTCTTTTGGATGCTCAGTTGGGACTGTAGCTTGTCGCTACGCATTGTTGGCCTAGTGTGGAATACTATTCTACAACACTGTTGCCTCTGTATTGAGATCCCGTTAGGGTCTCTGTGTTTAATAAAAAGTTTTGCAGAACTAACAGCCGCCTCTGTCATCAGGTTGCTTTCTGTGTCGCAACAATTCAACATTTTATCTTGCCTTCATTAGTCAAATTTTCCCAACCATCTCTTCTATGAATTGCTGGACACAACAGTTCGCTACATCTCCAGCCATTTTGGTGATAATACCATGTTCAGGGGCTTTGCAATTAACTTATCACGCATGGCCGGTCGTTACGAGAATCGCCCGCTGCACCCTTTGTGGGCCGCCATATACTTTGGATGGGGACATTGGTCCCCACCCAAATCTTAGATTTATTTATTGGTCTCCTAAGAAGTTGCCTAATGTGGGTGAACCCTGCTGGTCCTGCATTGTACATGATGGTGAGACATCAGCCATGGGACAGAATGAGGATCGGGGGACCATCATCCAAACACCTAAAAAAATTTGTTATCACTTCCTGGCTGGCAATGTTTTACAGTTGCATGAGGTAATGAAATAGCATGAAGTTAAATACATATTCATTAGATATTTAAGCATTCTCACAGGAGAAATAAAATGATGTTGCCAATGGGTCATTTCATCTTTTATAATTTGCTCTATACTAGAAGGCTGGGAGTGGATCCTTCACCAAATTGTGTTGCTTCTCTGCAGTAAAGAAAAGTAAGGTGGCTGACTGGATGTGGTGTCTGGCAGGGGTGCCCAGATCCAGTGGGGGTTTTAGACATGAGCATCATGGTGGGGGAGGCATCATGGGCATCAGAAAACAGTTATTTTATTCACCTAACCATGCTGCTGTCCCCGTCATCATCCTGCAGGGAAGAGGAGCTCAGTTTGTAGGGTGGTGACTGAAGAGAAGCACATCCTGTGTCTTCCTTGGACACGACGGGAAGAGGGAGTGATCACCCAGGGTGGCAGGCTTGGACCTCCCCTGCCCAGATCATAAAGCAATACAAAATTCTACTGCCAGCAAAACTATTTGGACTTAAGCAGGTACACAGGTAGATTTTTCGTTTGATTCACGAATGTTCAAGGTGCTCAATCATTCATCATCGACATGACGGTATTTTTTTTTGTATCGGCCAGGGATCGATTCTCCAAGGAAGTGTGTACTGCAATTTTGCTATTACATGTTATGATCGATCATACAGTGATCACAGTTCAGCCCAACTTGGGGTATCGATCCCTGGCCAGAGCCAGGGGCCCTTAAGCCCCCCATACACCACATACAATTACCATGCAATTTCTGTACAATCAACTTTTCTTCTACCAAAATCATGTAATATGTAACCTTTCTACACCTTCCAATCACTATGTATCAGGGAGGTTACTATACTACATAGTTGTTGGTAGATTTGATGGAAATTGTATGGAGGAATCTGAAGGTGTATGGGGGGCTTAAGGGGCCCCATCCGAAGTAACAAATCAAACAGAAAATACAGACATGTTGGGGAATTGCAACGTGTATGGCTAGCTTTAGTAGCAGTTTGCCTGAAGTTCAGCTTCAACAAAGTACAAAACTTGGACACCCACAAGTATCTGGGTTAATGGCTACTGGTCATACACAATAGACACATGTCCATTAAGTTCAGCCAACTCTCCTCTCATTATAACTTACAGTGGACTTTCTCACCCTCAGTACAATTAAGTTGTTCCCCCTTTTTTTCTTCTGCTCTACAAGTTGTAGAAAATGACGGTCACAGAAGTTTCGCTTTTTTTTATATTTTTGAACATTGTTACTGCGCCTCTTGATTAATGATTGCTACGTGAATTAAAAGAATATTTTCAATAACAATGGACTAAATCTTATTCCCTGCGGACCTGGACAAATGAGCTCATTTCCAAGGGAGATTGAGTCTTTTTTCCTTTGAATGGCATGATAAAAGATGGAGAGCAACCTCTGGGGAGAAGATATAAACCAAATGCTGGAACTTCCAAAACGTGTCGTCAGTGGTCCACACGGAGAGCAAAGTGTGATTCTCACGCTCCTTAACATGGCAGCTCATCAAACTTGTTTATTTAGTGATGAAAATGAATAAAAAAAATTTTTTTGTCACTGATGATAGCCTGTGGTTACTGGGAAATGGATGTTTGTAAGAGAGATATAATGTAAAGTCTATGGGTTAATTTTTTAAAAAGGAGTGAATTTGGCATTCACCAATCAGTTACCACAGGCGAATCTTCCTCGCCCTACGGTGATTGATTCCCTCAGGGAATGATTTTTGAAAGTCACATTCACTCTTCCAGCAATAATTTCGTATAAAGCTTTCCCAAAATTAACTTGGTTAAGCTGGCCATGCAGCTTTAGATCTCTCTGTCAGATATCCTTTAGATCTACCAACAACTATGTAGTGCCGGGTCCTCTGCGATTGTACACAGAGAGACTTGATGGTTTAGAAAGTCCCTCATATTACATGGTTTTGGTAAATCAAAAGGAGATCTAAAGGAAATCTGACAGAGAAATCTTAAGATGTATGGGGGCCCTTAGATGTCAAGTTGGTATGACCCTCTAACCTATGATGTCTGAAAATGCTCCAGCTCAAGCTGTTTTCAACTTGATACAGATTTCAGTATCTTACATCATTTCTAGCTGAATGCCTAAACAATGGCATTCAATATACACTGTTGAAAAATATAAAGGGAACACTAAAATAAGACATCCTAAATCTGAATTCTTAAATACTTTGTTCTTTACATAGTTGAAGGTGCTTACAACAAAATCAATGGAAATCAAATGTATCACCCCATGGAACTCTGGATTTGGAGTCACACTCAAAATTTAAGTGGAAAAGCACTACAGGCTGACCCAACTTATGATCAAAATGCTTTAAACAAGTCACAATGAGGCTCAGTATTGTGTGTGGCCTCCACGTGCCTGTATGACCTCCCTACAATGCCTTGCATGCTACTGATGAGGTGCAGGATGGTCTCCTGAAGGATCTCCTACCACACCTGGACTAAAGTATCCCCCAACTCCTGGACAGTCTGTGGTGCAACGTGACGTTGGTTGATGTGAGTCATGAAGTCCCAGATGTGCTCAATTGGATTCAGGTCTGGGAAACAGCGGGCCTTTGTCTCCAGCCACATGAGATCAAGCATTGTCTTGCATTAGGAGGAAACTGCACCAGCATATGGTCTGACAAGGGGTCTGAGGATCTCATCTCTGTACCTAATGGCAGTCAGGCTACCTCTGGTGAGCACATGGAGGGCTGTGCGGCCCCTCAAAGAGATGCCACCCCACACCATTACTGACCCACTGCCAAACCGGTCATGCTGGAGGATGTTGTAGGCAGCAGAATGTTCTCCACGGCATCTCCAGACTCTGTCACATATGCTCAGTGTGAACCTGTTTTCATCTGTGACGAGCACAGGATTCCAGTACTGAATTTGCCAATATTGGTGTTCAAATGCCAAACATGCCGGCACGGTGGTGGGATGTAAACACAACCCCAACCTGTGGACATGGGGCAATCATGCCACCCTCATGGAGTCTGTTTCTGACCATTTGAGGAGACACATGCACATTGCGGCAGTGCTCCTCCTGTTCCTCTGTGCACAAAGGCTGTGGTAGTGGTCCTGATGCTGGGATGTTGCCCTCCTATGGCCTCCAGAGCTTCTCCTGTGTGTGTGCACCAGAGACAAGAGGTAGGTGGCTGTTGTGATGTGTACCCTTGCAAGTCCCCTGCTGTCTTTTCTCCCCCTACTGGAGGTGCGCCACATTGGGCTCCATTTCCTGGACTAGTTCAGAATGTTGTTGGAAAAACTGTTCAAACTGCAAATTAGATTTAAAGTTTTTGTGCTGTGAAAATCTCCTGATGAAGCCCAGTTAGGGTGAAGCGCATCAAGAAATGTCAGCAAAATAATTTAACTACCATGTCTATATGTATTATGTGATTCTAGTATGTATTATTATGATTGGCATGCCAGCACTTTATAATCATGTTCATAATTTTATATATGCTGTAAAAGTCTGAAAAACACAGAATAAATGTATAAATCTTGATGAAACTGAACATGACATGAAATGTATTTGTTGCCATTAAAGTCCCGGGGTCCCACACCTCCTCTGGAAATGGCAAAAATTGGGACAGGTTTAGGTCTTTCCACTCTTTTGTTTGTGTATTTGTATATCGGGGAGTTGGCAACCATGATACATAAGGGTAGGGTTGGCTGTTTTTAGATTTGAATGTACCATTGGAGTCAAGAGGCCTTTTAACACACATTCTGCAAGCATAGTCCAACATTGTTATGGAACCTACCTTGAAAATAGCATGAACCAATCAATGGAGTTCACATAAAATTTTAAATAGCAAAAAAGCTGAAGACGATCAGCAGCATTGAGAAAACTTCATGAAAGCAACAATTGCATTAACATAAAAAAAAGATGGAATTTATGTATGATCCACAGTTCTTGGGTTATTAGGCTTACACCTACCTTAATATTAATAACCAAACACCTTGAATATAAATGTGGCTAAATTATGGGTGGAGTGTCCCCATTTGCGGGGGTGCACATAAGTGGTACTCTGGTACTCAAATGGGGCCAAAAGCTAGTTATGCCTACCTGCATTATTGTTACAAAGCTCATATGCATACTAACAACTTGGAGGCACTCTGTGTCTGTTAAGTGTATCCAATTTATGTTAGTTGGAAAACTAAAGGGAAACATAAATACCTAGGGATGTAAAATTGTGAATGTAATTACTAATCCAAAAAGAAAGATTGGACTTCTAAGGGTGTTGGAAATCTTCGGGATGAAATTCAGAGTAGGCGTATGTAAAGGTAAAATCTGACAAGAGAAAATCACTGTGTGACAGCTGGAATATGACTATGAAAGGTTGACATTTGGAGTAGTAGCAGGTAGTTTCAGGAGTTAGTTACTAAATCAGAAAATGTCAGGCTTGTACTACTGAAGTATGAAATCTGGGGCTTCAAACAGTGTTGTATTGTTAGAGTTACATTTGACCCAAAGCCAGCTGGTGACCTGTGGATGGAGACAGCTAATCGGAGGCTCAATCATGAACAGGGAGGTCCATCTGCAGCAGAATCTACCAGGACAGTGAGGGAGACCACGCTACATATGGGGTGAGTACCCTCTCCTGGAACTCATCTGAGGAGCTCAATAAAAAAATGTATGTGCACCCCTGCCCATTTGTCAGGGTTAGCTTCCTTTGTCTGCGATATTTGGCTGACACTGTATCACGGTGAGGTGTTGTGAATAGAGCTAAAATAACACCAATTTGACCGCATCCCTTCAAGAGCGGGATTAGGTTGCCTTATTGTGCTGGTGATTTCCTGGGTGACCTCTGCTCAAGAGCTGATTTTTCTTTTCGGGGCTGCCACATTCCCATTGCCGCAAACAACTGAAGTGACACAAAAGAAGGACACCTGATCGCCTTAGATCGAGCTTTACACTGTTTTGTGCTTCATGCAAAAGCCGAGATGTCATTCTTGCAGAACCTGTTCTCTGTTTACTTGTGTAAATGGAAGAAAGGCATTATATGAACAATGTTCTCAGAAATAGGTCAATCAAGGAGTGGCTGGAAGAAAGGCCTGTCATATACTGATCCACATAATTGCTGCTCGCTACCCTGGGCAAATAAAGGAGCCACTCATGCAGAAACTCACTATTTTTGGTAATATGAAGAGCTGTTTAGATTGAGGAGCTCTTTTGTCGCCGTCTGTAAAACTTTGGCAAACAACCAGAATTGAAACTGTTTGAGACAGATCCACTAATTGGAGCAAATTCCAGAGCAGGTATATTATAAAACATTGTTTCACATAGGCCAGGTGCTTTATGAGGTTGCTGGATATTTTGTTTCCAGCTTTTGTGTAACCTTAGTGCACACAGAGGTCCTGTGTCTGTACACTATGTATACCTGGAGTTTTGATGACGAATCATGGAGAGATAAGAGGGCACCAGAAAGTTGGCCAACAGAAGGCCTTTACCTACAAAAATGCTCTTACTACTTCTCTGTGACTATGACTATGACTGCTCCTTCTTTACCTGCTCCTTTGCCATTTGTATAACCCAAATCAAAAAGGCATACACACTCTGTAATATGTTAAATAGCATCTTCCATAATTTCTTCATATGCAGTTCAGATATTTCTCCTTTCATCGTTAAACCTCCCTGGTTTTCAATATAGCAGTAAGGGCAATTAAAGAAAAGTTTATAGTACTGTGAACCCTCCCTTCCTACCCTCTACCCATCCCCTCTCCCTTCTACATCATCAATGACGCCGGGAATGTGGAACGCTGCCTCCTGAACATGGAGATCAATAGCGTCTCCCTTCCTACCTCCTCAGAAACAAACAAATAGAGATGGACAGTTGCGGACAGTTCGTGATGAACATCACATGTTCTCGTCGGCGAACGGTACGGGTGTTCAACCCACTCTCTTCGCTGGCGAGAAGAATTTTGCTGTTCTTCAGCTGGATCAGGTGAGGAAAGATCTGGTCAGAGAAAAAAAGGTTTTCACTAGAGACCTTAGTTTCCAGTGAAAAATAAGGCAAAAACACCGGAAGTCACATCAGTGACGTCACTTTCGTCATATGGAACAAGGGACTGTGCGTTCCATTTACCGGAAGTGACATCACTTCTGGTAAATGGAACAAAGCACTGTGCGTTCCATGTACTGTCACTGACACCACTTCCGGTTTTACCCAATTTAAACTCACGGCGAACAGGCAGGGCATTTGTATTTCCGGGCACAGACATCGGACATTTCTAAAAGTCCAGTCCGCCTGTTCGCGAACGGACAAGACCAATGATCGGCCATCACCACAAACAAACTTACCATGAACTGCACCCACCAGGGAGGTTAATACTAGTTTTGAGTGGCATATGGTATATTAGAATTCGCGTAATTTCGCAAATATAAAAGGAACATTCAAAATTCGTAAAATTAGATTTGTCTGTATTCTATTGCCTTCCATCACGTGTGCCTATTCGCAATGATTCGCAATGCAGCTTTATAGCTTCTCTTCTTCATTCTGTGATCCTAGCCAGTACAAGCACTGTGTGTATTGCGCGTATGCATTCACAGTGCGCACAAATATGCGCATTGTATGCCGGTAAACAATGTCGAAGAATAATATGACTCATATCCGCCATTGTGAATAACTGAGGGCACATTAGCGAAATATTGTGAATTCTCGAATGTCGGATATTCGTCGAATATATTCAAATTTCGAACATTCTCCACCAACACTAGTTACTACCCAAAATAGGATGGTTAATGGTTTTAGAAAAGAGGGCAAAGCTCAAGTTAAGCAGTCCATCTAGATCTTGGCTTATACAGGGAGTGCAGAATTATTAAGCAAGTGATATTTTTGAGGAATAATTTTATTATTGAACAACAACCATGTTCTCAATGAAC
>CM070035.1:157256623-157275846 GCA_036250615.1 Ptychadena robeensis | reverse complement strand
AAGAGGATGATGTGGTCAAAATACTCATTTGCCTAATAATTCTGCACTCCCTGTAGCTAGAAAAGGTTAAATATTTTTTGATAATTCAAGTCCAAATTTGGGCTTAATTTTGACTGAACTTAATTTATGAAAAAAACTACATATGCTAGATTCAGCTAATTGTTTTTCAAAGTACTCCCTCAAAGCTTTATTACAGTAATTTTGGTGATGATAACATGTTCAGATGCTTCTTATATCAACTCACAAAGTCAGCTAGTTGAAATAATTCAACCATCTCGATTTATATCCTGGATACAGACAAAAATCAAGGAACAAATTTCAAACTACATACAGCTGTTTCAAGCTTCCTGGCCATGCTTAGTGCCACTCACAATAAAAAAACTAATAATGAAAGCTGTACCAGTGACTCCAGAGAAGTGAGGAGTAAACCCAAGGGATAAAATAGCAGGATTAGGAACACAGTACGGAGCGGAATTTTATGGTGTGTGATGTATGCCAGAAGCGGCAATCATGAAAATGTATATTAGCGAGGAGAAGGATAAATCAAACGTCGACTTACGTTTTGGGTTGCTGGTCAATGGTTTTCTAAGTAGAGTGCGCCATTGTTTCCAGCAACCTTTAAAGTATTTAGACTTTTGGAGATATTACTTCACTGTCTCCATGGAGTCGTCATTGTGTAGGGTCCTGGACGCACTCTGTTGGGCCTGTGGGAATCCAGTAGGCGTAGGTAGCTGAAACCATGCTTCTGATGATAGATACAAAATATTGGGGGGTACCCACGTAAAAAAAGACTTGAGTGGTGGCGCCTGTATAAGAGATGTGGGAACTTTATCTATATAAAAAAGTTGATCAACGCTACTGTACAAGGCATTTTGTGATACCTGATAATTTTGTCAGTATAAAAACAATATGCAGGTTTTTGGTCTGGAAAGGAGGACCAAAAATGGTGTGTTTTATATAAACGGACTTCTATGGTGTAATACTCCCCCTCTTCCCCAAACTATTACCCAATAAATATGCATGATGCCAGAATCCATTTTAAAGTGGATATACGATTTTGGCCACAGCTTTATTAAATCAAATATTCATAACAGAAATAGCATAACTCAACCAACAAAGGTCCAAGACTATCCCAACTTGCCACAACCGCCTGTACTGGGCACTAGCTTTCTAACGGCTCAGTGGGTACTTTCAATGCATTGGCTCCTTCAATTTAACCTTGTAAACCAACATAACCATGTGGGTCATTGACCCCGCAAGAGCCCAATGTTTCTTCATAAACCTGGTGACTGACCTACCATCAGCACGTTGCCCCATACAATTGATCCATTCATGTTTTTGTGGGCACTGTCAGGGACCGGCCTGCTGTAACAAAGAAAAGAGAGAAAACAAAAAACAGGGAGGGCAGGTATCTTCGTTCAGTCAAAATGGCTGACGTCACTTCTGGTTTTACCCTCACATGGCTCTGTCCCTTTTGCAACGTCACTTCTGGGTTTACCCTCACAAGGCCCTGCCCCTTTTGTGACATAACTTACTCCTTTCCATCCCGCCCCAGTCAGACACCCCTGCGCTCATGGTTCCCTGGCTGGGGGTGAGAAATCCAGTAGTACAAGTAGTATAAAACTCCCTTTCTCCTCCACAACCACACATGGGGCACAATTGTTAGGTCACACAGAGATACATATGTTTGATTTTGCCAAGACAGATATTTTCAGCTTCTGATAGATAAACGTATAATTTTAGCCTTAAAATGGCAAATAGATTTTATATATAAAAAGTATATGCAAATGTTATTTAATGGATACTGTACATAGGACAGTACTGCCGAGAACAAACCTCTGCTAATCCTGCAAGCTTGAAGTACAAATATTATTGAGCATGACTGCTCCTGCTGCTCCCTGTCCCACAGAGCAAATACTGGGGGTTGGCTATTTCCTGGTGAGCTCATGACTTGGCATTGACTTTGGCTTAAGTACTAAGTAATCACTGAGGTGACTGTATAACACTCTTCATATGTCCCACAATAAAATAAGTTTCAATATGGCTTATGATTTAATCAAGCACATGAAACACAATCTATCCATCTGTGATGGTCATCTTCATTTGTTGGACAACACCTCCTCATTGACCTTAAATTAGAGGTGCCAATGTGTGAGCATAACAACCATCAAAGCAGTAACTTTCTTACTCAGTAACTTACAGAAAAGCTTAAAACCTGTCTGAAAAACCTCTGATTGAAGTAGCTCATTGGGACAGATCTGACATAGTGATATGGACCTGGAGGGGACGTCTCTGACCCAGAAACATTTTGCTTACGTCAAAATCTCATCATTCTTTTTGTAAAGGTATTTTTTTTAAAGAGAAACTTATTTTAGGTGAAACCATTGCGTACTACATATTTTTTTATCATGTAGGTCAACCTAACACTGAGCTCATCCAAATCATATGTTGTAAATGTTATTCAATAATTCACTATTATAATTATTATTTGCTTAAAATCACATTTACTGCCTTAGTTGTATGCCTCATGATGGTTCCATAACAGTTGGCTTTCTTCTCTAGGAAGAGGAAGGCATGAGTCTTCATATTTCTTCTGCTTTATACTGTATGTATTCTGAGAAGAGCTGGTAGCTAGAGACTGGACCATTTTCTCAGGAGCAGCACATTGGGACAGATCTGAGATAGTGAGATGGACCTGGAGGGGACATCTATGTCCCATAAACATTTTGCTTATGTCAAAATCTCATCATACTTTTTGTAAAGGTATTTTTTTTAAAGAGAAACATATTTTTAGGTGAAACCATTGCGTACTACATATTTTTTTTATCATGTAGGTCAACCTAACACTGAGCTCCTCCATATCATATGTTGATGGAGGTTGAAATGTTATTCCATTATTCCCTATGATAATTAGTATTTGCTTAAAATCACATTCACTGCCTTAGTTGTATGCCTCATGATGGTTCCATAGTATTTGGCTTTCTTGTCTAGGAAGAGGAAGGCATGATTCTTCATATTTCTTCTGCTTTATATGTATTCTGAGAAGAGCTGGAAGCTAGAGACTGGACCATTTTCTCAGGAGCAGCTCATTGGGACAGATCTGATATAGTGAGATGGACCTGGAGGGGACGTCTCTGTCCCAGAAACATTTTGCTTACATCAAAATCTCATCATTCTTTTTTAAAGGGAAACTTACTTTTAGGTGAAACCATTGGCATACTACATATTTTTTTATCAAGTAGGTCAACCTAACACTGAGCTCATCCAAATCATATGTTATTCAATAATTCACAATTCTGCCTTATTTGTATTCCTCATGATGGTTCCTAAGTATCCTTAGTAGTTGGCTTTCTTCTCTAGGAAGAGGAAGGCAGGAGTCCTCATATGTATTCTGAGCAGAGCTGGAAGCTAGAGACTTTCTTAGCATCTTGGCACCATAGCAGTAAAAACTATTTAATGGATCAAACATAAAATGCATACAAATATTCCTTATGTCCTTTTTGGACTCAACTCTAACATTTTGTATTGCCTATCTCTTTTGTATGTAAGTGACAATAGTCACAAGCTCAATCGGAGGGGTAAATTGAATAAAATGGTAATAACAATCCCTACATGAGGACTAAGCCTCTCAAACCTAAAATGGGTTTTTGGGGGCACCTGGGATTATGGAATACTTCAATACTAACTTAACATATAAAAAGTCTTATATATGTATTATACACATGACAACAGTGTATTAAAAACATTGCATAAAATCAAGAGACGTGATGATGTTACAGTATAGAATATTGTCTGCGAACATGATTTTTAGGGTTCGTAGTTCTCCAACATGTTTCACCCGCCTAGGGCTTCGTCAGGGAGAGGATGGCTCTATGACAGTATACAGTTCAACATTCATGGGTGTCCGCGCACTGATTTCTGGAGTTGTTTGGGCCCCTCCTATAGCCTCCCAGGACAACAGATGGTAATTGGCTGCTAAGAGGATCCTAGTGGCCCGTTGGCGGTCCACAGAGTACTTCTCCCAGTATCTGAAGAATGAGGCCCAAGGCAAAAGCCTAGGAAGCTCAAGGGCATCACAGGTCCCACCTTCAAACCCCCTAGTCCCAGGGTCACAGAGGATATAGGAACATGGATGACAGCCGTCCGTGGCAACGCTTGATCGGGCCACTAGGATCCTCTAGGATGTTATAAAGTTGAACTGTTAACTGTCATAGAGCCATTCTCTCCCTGACGAAGCCCTAGGCGAACGAAACATGTTGGAGAACTACGAACCCTAAAAATCATGTTCGCTGGCAATATTCTATACAGTTACATCAGTCTCTTGATTTTATGCAATGTTTTTAATGCACTGTTGTCTTGTGTATAATATGTGGTTCCATGTAGTGAGAACTACGCTGATGTATAGTTGGATTACTTAGATAGTCCTGGACACAATAAAGACTTTTTATATGTAACATTAGCATTGAAGTATTCAATAATCCCAGGTGCCCCTAAAAACCCATTTTAGGTTAGAGAGGCTTAGTCCTCATATAGGGATTGTTATTACTGTATATTACTGGGTTGGCACACCATACTTTATAGTACACCTCCCCCTCTAGATTTTATAAATTAAATAAAACTTGGAAAGGGGCCTGAAACTTGGGCATGGGAATAGTGGTTGTGCATTGATTAGATTGTAAGCCCATTTGGCCATTTTCCTCCTATGTCATAGTCTGTACATGTATATTAACTTGTGTTCCCTTTCAATTTAATGTACAAAGGTGTGTAATATGTTGGCACCTATAAATAAAATTCAGTAATAACACTTGTGGCACATGTCATATACAATTTGTGTTTTGGAGGAAAATATAACTATAGAATCATTCCACCCACCATGATTACCCAATGCCTCTACTCCTATGTGAGGCATGTGGATAAATGAGTTGTCTATAGCCTCACAAAACATACATGAGGTCCTGATGAGTGTAATCAGAATTGCATGGCTATGGTATTTACCTTGTTACAGACATTACACTTTAATTATTGAGACATTTAGGTCACAGACAGTAAACTTCATTGCTCCCGATGGAGGACTTTGGTCACAGGGATGAATGACCCCTAAACCTCTAGAATGTCTAGATCATGAGTCCATCCATGAGAGAAAAACATTCCGGCTTTACAAGTTGTGTTTTCAAGCATTTCATGGACAGTAAAACCAAAGGCCACCGTTTACTATGTGATAATATGTTGTACATGACCCTCTGAAGAAGATTGGGAACCATTCATGACGCTGTTAAAAATAAGTTTTGGTTGTTTTTAAACAAATGTCATTTCTGTTTAGATTTCCATTGGGAAATTGTGAATGAAAGATAAACTTTGAACAGTACTTCAATGTAAATATTAGTGTTTATTACCTATAGCGCAAATATGGCGCTACTGGGTGTCTACATTCTGCATGAGAACATAAATCCTCTAATATGAGGCTTTAAAGTAAAACTACGCTTTTTGTTTTTTTTATGTTGGATATACATATATTGTGCAGTGCTAAGTACAGCTAATAAAGAGAGGATCATTGCCTGCCATGGACAAATGGTGCTGCTTTCACACCTCTGCATCTGCTGCTTTATTTCCTGGACTGGCTTGTAAATAGTTTGTTGGTCCCAATGATCAATATCTTGGTTTCACCAAGTGTCCTCATCCAGGTCTCCCTATTTGCTTAATTGACATCTTGTTATTTGGTGTTTACTACACTTGTGTATAAGTATATTGCCATAGACAGACAGATGTCTTCCAAAGGATGGCCAAGAAATTTGCATGTTCCCTGTTGGTTATCATTAAACTATGAGGGGCTGAACCAGCACACAAATGGTTAACTTCTTTCATGGGTCATCCAATTCCACAGAAATGTTTTTTAGAATAATTATTAAATTTTTTTTTCTAATTTTAGAGCTTGCACCAAAGTGGTAACTCATGCAATATATATGGAAACACAATATCTCCTTTACCACTGGCAAAATGTCAAAGTACCCCAAAACGTATTAAAAAACCTCCATGTAAAGGAGGTGGGCAATATTTTACATATTTATTTTAAATAACTTTTTAACTTTTATTTTACACTTCACTGTCTTCATTTAGGAAGGCTGGAGTGGTTGTACACAATGTTCACCCTCCATAACAGTATGCTTACTGGTTAATGGCGATGGTCGTGAAATTTCCCTAAGTTTATTTGAAAGTTAATAGTCATAGTCCTGAATATGATATCATAGCTTAAATAGCTGTAGATGTAGAGAAGGGCTGTGGGCTTGCTCTAGCTAATGGGGTGGGCAACTGCTTTAACTCATGGGCCACAATGGGTTCTTCAATTTGACAGAGGGACCGCTGCTCGGGGAATGCTTATTGGGTGTAGGTTTTTGGGCAGTTACTCTTAAGGATTACATGGCAATTTATCGACAACAACCACAGGTATCTGTACACTGTGTGCAATCACTCCAGCCTTACTAAATAAAGACAGTGAAGTGTAAAATTAAAATAAAAAGTTAATAAATGTGTAAAAAATCACACTTAACCTCCGTGGCAGAGAGGGGTGTTACTCTCCCTCCTCAGTTCCCACCCCACTTGTGTAGGTGTTACATTACTAGGGAGAATAACTCCCTCTCCCTCCTAAGTTAGGCAGGAACTCAATAGGAGGGAGAGGACTTTAATCTACTGATACCGGAAGTGACATCACTTCCGTTATCTGAAACGCTTAAGATTCTGTCAAAAACTGGAAGTGATGTCACATCCTGATTTCCCTGCTGGGGAAACTGACAGCTATGGGCCAGATATCCCTCGCGGGCCACAGTTTACCCATGTCGGCGTTAATTCAACGTTAATTCAAATTTTAGATAATACCATGATTATGGGCTTTTGAATGAATTCACAAATGTAACTAGTATTTTTTTTATTATTTATATGGACCATCTCTACTAATGAATAGTGAAGACCTGCAGGTTGCACCCATGATAAGCAAATGGAAATGGGCTTTTAAACTTTTTACATCTATTTCTATATGCTATGCCCACCTGTCAGTGGAACAAGTACTCTCACTTTCTAGGGGACATCCAGGACAACTGTCATCATCAACAGTTTCAGGTCATCTTGTTTACCATCAGAAAATCAATTATTCGTGGACAAATGGCACATAATGAGGGAATTATCCGGACAGCAGGAGTCCTGTGATCTTAGCAGGATATATGTTCTTCTGCCTGGCGTGTAGTCCAGCATAGATTGTCCTAGATTCCTGTACTAAGTGCTCTCATATGGCCTCTGCAGTCATTTGCTGTGTACAATGAGACAAAGTGTCTGTCTGTGGAGAATGCTGCCTATTGTTCTGGACATAATCGGATGTACACTACACTGTCTTCCTAGTATTTGGACCATTTCTGTGAAAAAGAGGGACCTGTCTGTAGGAGACACAAGGCAAGTTATCATGATTGAAAGCTCCAAATGTCAACCTAATGAAACAGGACACTTCCACATTCTGACATATTTCATTCTGTTACAAAATACTGCTTTGTTTGAGTTTGCTTGCCTATTAAAACTCAAACTCATGAACCATCAAGGTCCCAATATCTGCTAAGGAACCTGTTTAGATGAAATTATACCTTATACCTAATCATACCTATAAGTAACTTTTTCTACTATTTTGAAAATACATTGCAGTTGAATCGCAAAAGCTAGTCATGCATTTATTAATTCAGTTTATGTAAATTTTAATATTGACTGTCAATCTAATATTGATCAATGATGCAATATTGTTCTAATGCTTTTTCCCTTTATTTTCACCAAATTTATTGAATAAAGCCCAGTTTTAGTTGTTGGAAACAATCACTAGTGATCGTGCAACAGAGGAATGAATGAGGAGAACAAGCTGGAATCTCCAAAATGCCCTCCCTACAATAGTAAACACTTGTGTAATGATCTGGCTTGGTGCTTTGCTAAATGATTTCAATGGGGCCAGTGGTATCATTGCTTTGTTGTTAGATGGTCCCAGAAACCTATGGTGTCACCCACTAATGGCATATATGGATTTCTGCATGTAGTATGAGTTGCCAAGACTGTACTTTACATTTTTGATTTTCCATTCAGTTTACCCCTCTCTTTACATCCAGAGGAACGGGGGAGCACCTTATAACATTGTTCACATGGCTACCTCTACAAAATACCTATTTAAAGCCTGCCATACACCCACAGACGGGTGCCAACAAACAAGCTCCGGTGAGCTCTGGAATGCAGAGTGATGACGTCACCACGCTGCATTCCTGGGCTGACTTAAATCGGTGGGCACCCTTTGTGTGCCGGCCATCACCTTCAATGAAGACGCCAGTCTTCATTGAAGTTAATGGCATCTGCCGGTATCGGCCGGCATCGGCCAAAGAACATCGGACATTTCTGGTCTCTGGCCGGCCGAGCTGTGGGGCGACAGGGATCTGTCGCCCCATGTGGGTACACGCCGTTTGGCGGCTGATTTTGCCGCCGACCGACGGCGCGAGCGACACTTTGTTTTCCTCCCTTTGACACTGTAAAAAATACATTCCTTTCTTTCGTGTACAGTGCCGCTCTATCACTTCCTCATAGACTTTCATTGACCTGTTAGATAACAAAATCCAAAACAAAAAACGTGTCATAGGAATGTGCACGTAAAACAGCACCAATAAAAGAATCCATTTATATAATAACAAAAATAATGTACACGCTGTACAAGAACATTGGAATTAATAGACAATTCCTAAGGCTATGATATTATGATATGTATAAATGAGTTATAGTTGGGGGGGGGGGGAGTTAAGGGAGGCTAGAACATTGTTTTTACTTCAATGTGCATTTTTTCTTCACTTCCTGTTATAGAAAAAGAAGTCAGTTTTGACAGGAAGAGAAAAAAAAATTTCAATGAAGCATTGATTGAATAGCAAAAGACCTGACAGAAGATTTCATTCTTGCCTAATACAAGGTAAACATTTACTTTACATAAAGTTTAATCAGCTTCAAGCCAACCAGACTGGAATTCCTTTAAGCTTGCTTTAGGGCCCCTATACACCTTAGATTGCTCTGTCAGATTTCCTTTAGATCCCTTATGTTTTACCAAAACCATGTAATAGGATGGACTTTCTAAATCCTAGGTGCCCAACCTGCGGCCCTTTGGGCATTGACCGGCGGCCCCCTTGGTCGTCCACATGCAGCCCAACTTGGTCCTCCACATGCGGCCCCCAAAACCGAACTGTTAATGCATAGGGCATAGCAACCTGTTAAGTGGTCACACTCTGACCAAGCTTTCCTTTTTTTTTCAACTTTGGAGGACCTACATTAGTAGAATTGCTAATGTTGATCAGGGAAACCAGATCTACATATGACCACTGCACCCAGGGGCAGGAGGGGAGGAGGGGGGGGGGGTGCTGTTGGGTTTTGACCAGTCGGGATCTGGTCCACCGCCTGCTGAGATATGTCGACAGGGGGAGGGTCTGGATTGATGTTGGGCCGCATGCTGAGGGCCGCACTTGTGGCCCTACATATGAGCTCAGTTGCCCACCACTGTTCTAAACCATCAAGTCTACCTGTGCTCTATCACAGAGAACCCTATACTACATAGTTATTAGTAGATCTAAATGATATCTGACAGAGGGATCTAAAGGTGTATGGCCAGCTTTACCCTGAACCATTTTAACATTCGTTTGGACAACCCATGTTGTACCCAATGGACCTGTTCACATTAAAATGCATGAAAATACCTGTCAACAGATCAAAAGTAGATTCTTTTTTTTTTTTTTTTAAGTCAACCATTTTAAGTTGATTGCAAAGCCTGGAGATGTAGAGAAGGGGGTTGGAGTATACTACAAAAATAGTATTGCTCTAACACAAATAGTTTTTGCATAAATTAAGTTCAAATTCAAGTCAAGATTTCAAAAGTCGAAATTTCAAGTTTGAATTTAAAGTTCCTACAACCCTTCTCTACATTTACAGCAGTTGTGGCGATGATACAATTTTCAGAGGCTTTGCAATCAGCTCACAAAGTCAGCTAGTCAAAAAATTTGACCATCTCTTATGAGAACCAGACCTATCCGTTTTACATGTATTGACTTTTGGAAATTTTTCCACATGTATAGACCAATGTGTGAACTCAATGCTTCTCATTTATCAATTTTGATATGCATTTGGCAATTCCTGTTAATAGAAGTGAACAGGCTAATTGGTTGTAATATTAAGATTTTGGAAATGTGTTCACATGCGTTGCTTATTCATAAAAGCAGAAGCTTTGAACCAGGGTAGACATATTAGGTCTGCTGTACACCTATCCATTGTTATGTGCGTTGGACAATGCATGTGAATAGGAAAGATTAGGCCCATTGGATATAATATGCACCTATTTGCATGTCTTAACATTTTGTTCAATGTAGAATAGCCTCCCGTTATTCAGGAATTGGGTGCCGAAAGGGGTACAATAAATTAGCGATGGTCAAATCTTTTGACAAGATGACTTTGTGAGCTGATTGCAAAGCCTCTGAAAATAATGTCATCATCAAAATAGCTGGAGATGGAGAGAAGGGTTGTGGGAACATTTGCAAAAAATTTTTTTGCATAAATTAAGTTCAAAATCAAAGTCAGATTTTTTAATTTTGTACTTGACTTTGAACTTAATTTATGCAAAACTTATTTGTGTTAGAGCAATACTTTTTTTTTTTGTAGTGTACCCCCAACCCTTCCTTACATCTCCAGCAAGATGCAATAAACTCAAAATCATCGAAATAGATGAATTTTTGAAGAACAATTCGACAATTTCTACAATAAATGTCAATAACAGTTTACATCTCTGGTCCCCACTGTGACATTACATATACATTGGTGTCCTCCACTGGGACAATATTATCTGACAGGCAATTGGTGTAGCCCAGACAAGGCGGAAGAGATTCCAGGTGGATGTCGTCGGAGAGCACTGTGAGATCACAGTGAGCAGGTAAGCTGTTCCAAGCATGGCTTAGGGGTTACCGCGTTATGCATTGAAAATTTACCCTGAGCCACACTCAGGAATACCGCCAAAGTGGAAAAAATGGATAGATGTGAATCAGGCCTTAAGCTGGGAACACACGTATAGACAATCATAGAGTCTCAATTCTCAGGTGAACTAGCCAACATCCCATAATAAATAAAAAAATCGTTCAGGCTGGGAGGCGTGATAAACATATCAGACCACCGAGTCTAGGTACCCTCTGTGAGAGCAGAGGCAAGGTGACTTTAACGTCCAACGAACGTCAAAGCGTCAAACGAATAGATCACCCCGACGTACGTTTCGTCACAATCTCGACTTCCTCAGGGGATGACATTAATAAGGCATCATAGTGATCGGTATAAAATCATATATAAAAGAGTGTGGCAGAACGAACCACAACCACACTAAGCAGCGGTGGCCAAATCCAGTGCGGCAAACAGGGAGCCCATAACGCAAAGGCCACAGCCGCGCCCACCAGGGGCAACCATAAGTTATCGTAGGAGTAGTATCCAGTAGTATAGGTAATAGTATCAGCGTATAGTAGAGTAACTAGGTAGATAACTGATGTTGCGCCGATAGTGGCGTGTATGGTCTCCACGTGTGTGCTCAAATAGTTGGCTGCCAGATTGGGCCATTTTGATGGCCGCTTTGAGCGCTGTGCATGCTCATGGCCATCTATCTGGCCCATGTCTAATGTGGCAATCCCTGTTTTTGAGCAGGACCAATCAATCCCGCTCGAAAACAGGCATATCAGACATGACTGTAAATCATCCATTGATCATGATTTTTTAACATTGACTTACATTTAGCAGAGCTGTCTCTCCAGCTCCTCCAATATCGGGCAGCAGTATGATGACGTCATCCAAAATGAAGCCGTGTGTTCCTTGCTGAAAATTGTAACTAAACAGACATGTATTTTGTATTTTACCCCTAGTCTGACCCTAGTCATGCAATAATGATGGCATGGTGTCCTGGGGAAAATTCTCCTGCAAGTCAACTCATGGAGAAGCACATGGTCAATAGGTTAACTGATTGGCAACTGATTATCATTTGGTCATGCCCCATTTCTCCTGCCTGTGAAGCTGAAACAGGATCAGTAAATCCCAAAGTTACTAATTATTCCACAGATCAAATTGGTCATGTGCTACTCCTTCCGAGAACAAGTTGCAATCCCTAAAAGTTAGGTTCCTAACCCTCTTACATGTTAAAAAAAATAATGACTTATTAACCTCCTGAGAGTACACTTGGGGATACTTTCCTATCCCTGGCAAGCCCACGGCTCAAACCCTACGGGGCGGCGCCATTGATCTACATCAAAAGGAGGCAGAGCCATTTTTTCAACACATTTAAAAGGGGGAGGTAGATCTGACAATCACTATGGATTACAATGTAATTTTAAAAAAGCACGCCACGGGCAAAACGCCCGTGAGTTAGTTACTCTTAGGTTGTAATGTATACCTAGAGGTCAGCTTTACGGATCCTCATATTTGCATAAAACACTGCTATATAAATAGATTTGCAACAATCCATTATGTTTTCTAAGTTCTGAAATATGTGCTGACACTACTCTTTGTGATTTATTCTCATACGTACCCTGTTTCCCCCACAACTAAGACACCCACCGATATCTGCCCCAATGGGTAACTGTGTGCCTCCATGTGACTCCATCAGGGCTCGCTGCAGTGCAGGAAGGACAAGCAAGCTGCTGATCCCTGCCGTAACAGAGTCTGTTACCCAGCCGTACCGGTAGAACCCAAAAAAAGTGAGTCAGTAAAGAGGAAGGGGACAATGAATGGCACAGAGTTATCAGAAGGGGACAATGAATGGCACAGAGTGATCAAAGGGGACAATGAATGGCACAGAGTGGTCAAAAGGGGACAATGAATGGCACAGAGTGATCAAAGGGGACAATGAATGGGACAGAGTGATCAGAAGGGGACAATGAATGGGACAGAGTGATCAGAAGGCGACAATGATTGGCACAGAGTGATCAGAAGGAGACAATGATTGGCACAGAGAGATCAAAGGGGACAATGATTGGCACAGAGTGATCAGAAGGGGACAATGATTGGCACAGAGTGATCAAAGGGGACAATGTTTGGCACAGAGTGATCAAAGGGTACAATGAATGGCACAGAATGATCAGAATAAGACATCCCCCTGAAAATAAGACCTAGGGCATATTTTGGCATTTTAAAAAAATATATAAGACATTGCCTTATCATCGGGGAAATAGGGTAGTAATGGGCAAACATCGGCCACGTCTGTTCGCCAACAGGCAGATTGGACTTTTAGAAAAGTCCGATGTCTGTCTGTTCGTGGGGAATTTGAATCATGGAAGTTTGCTGGGAAAACAGGAAGTGATGTCACTTCCGGTATCGGTAACGCAGAGTTCTTTGTTCGGATTACCGAATGTGATGTCACTTCCAGTTTAAAGCTGATTTTTCACTAGAAGATCGGGTTCTCTACCCAGTCTCTAGTGAAAATATTCTTCATCTGGCTGGATCTTTCTGTTCCTACTCCGGAAGAATAATAATCTTCTTCTAGTCGTGTCGGGTCGTACACCCGTATTGAGAAGATAAGCGAACATTGCATTGTCTGTGGTAGAATATCAGTTTTTGGTGGGGTTTTCCGATAACATTGACGCCGCTCATCTAGAAGCTTCTCGAACATCTAAAAGACTCTGCAGATGGTATTTTACGAACAAAACAGGAAATTTTTCCTGATTACCTCTAGTGTGCCTACATGTGATATGTCTATTATTATCCTAGCCAGTTATTACAGAAAATGAGGGTAATTTGCTTTGGTATTTTTTTTTTCCTAAAGCCGTCCTATGTGCAGCCCGGAGGCTTGCTGTGGCCCAGCCCTGCTCTATGATTTATAGACAGCAGTGTAACTATGTGATGAGCAGATATGACTGTCAGCCCCGGGCAGGGGAAGAATGGCTCCCTTGTTTACTGTAATTTGATTCCTTTAAAATATTGCCGCATGTATTCATTCTGAATTTCCTTCTTAATGTGAAAAAAATAAATGCCAAGTACGTTCTAGCCGAATCCAACAGCGTGCCAAGTATCAATAACAGCATTACAAGTAATCTCAGAGTTTCATCTCCATGTGATTTACATGACGTCAGGCGTTTCAGCAAAATGTGATTTTTCTTTACTTTCTTTACTTAAATTCATCATATTTGGGTCACAAGTCTTGTTAAGGAAGACTAGAATCTTCTCTGATTCCCATTCTTAATGGACGATTACTGCATTTAACTCATTGACCTTCCATCATGCAGTTGGACCGGCCTTTAGGAAACAAGACACCTATAGTGCTTAACTGGAAAAGTAAGTTTTTTAAGTGGACCTGTCATCCTTAGTTGAGGTCCTCTATCTCATTGTCACCCTGTATACCTGTAATGATTCGTGAAACAACCAATGACAAAAGGTGGCTAGATGCAAAATACCTTTACTCTACCCAAGGCCCAAGGGCTCTCGCTAACAGAACACACAACTTTGTAGCAATAAACAGCACAGAGAATCACATGGGCAGGGTAATCCTGCTATAAATAAGGAGCTCAGGACTGATCAAATCACGGTGCTTAAATGAAGGCAGGGAAAGTATGGCCACAGAGGGCTGGTACTTGTGTATCCCAGAGGTAGAGGGTGATTGATTGTAGTCTCTAGACACTGGCAGGACCCTCAATAATGATCAAGTCTGCACCACCCAGTCTGTACTGCGCAAAACCCCAGGCCCTGGACCCTAGTCAGCGGCTCCTCGTATCTTGGGCCTACAAAGACAGTGCATGCCTGTCCCTGATTGTCAATGATCTGAGCCCAAGTAACGTGCCCAGCAATTGCTACTCCTTGAGAACTGAGCTCATTGAGCAACTTCCTGGGGGCAGAACCCTCCCTTATATACCCCCTGCCCCAAAGGGGATCATGGTCTGGGGTATTAAGGGGCACAGTATCTCTGGCTGCCTGCACTGTCTCACACTACACACCTTTAACAGGTTAAGCCTGATGGCTGCCAAAAGTTTTTTCCTAGTTTTAGATAAAGTGGAGAAGACTCATCGTTTTTTATGAAGGTTCGTCCCTCGTACTTATGGAAGGGATTTTGCAGGAATTGCTGCTACTGTACCCCTGTAACTGTAAATGAAGTAAAGCAATTAAAAAACTATTCTAAAGCTCCCTAAATATGTTCTATTTACCTGTGTTACCTGTGTTAACTGTGTTACCTGTGTAAGTCTAGATATTGTATATACCTGGGGTAGGTAAACGTTTTGACTTTGGCCAGACAAAGAACCAGTAAGTGCCACCCAGTTCAAAGTCCTCCTATCCAGGGTGGAAATTTAAACAGATAACGTTGATAAATTGATACTTTTTCTGTACTGCTTTAAAAAAAATAATCATGCCAGGGAGGCAAAAAGAAAAAATATATTTTAAAAATGGATAGTTTTGAATAGTAAACACTCTATTAAAGCCATGCACAAATTACAGCATCTTAAAGAGACCATAACAATCATCCTCTAGGCCAGTTGTTCCCAAACTGGGGGGCAGGCCCCCTGGGGGGGTGACAAAGGTTATGCAGAGGGGGGCAGGCCCTTGTTCTTAACCTGTGTGTTTGAATAGGGAGGGGGGCTCGATAATGTTCCTAAATAGAAAAGGGGGGGCCCTGCACGGAAAGTTTGGGAACCACTGCTCTAGGCATCATCTCCGTTCACTGCGAAGAATGAGTAGAGGGGAGCTTAGAGCAAGGTCAAAAAGGGCCAAAGGGCCCATGGGCCATAGTTTGCCTATTTCTGGTATATACCCAAATGAATGAGCACAGGGGCACTTAGTACCTGTTAACCACAGAAAACTAAACATAAACAGCAACAGTACTTGTATCATAGAATTAGCTCTTTTAAAAAAATAAAACACAAAAACAAACTAAAGCCCCCCATACATGCTTAGATTTTAATCGCGCGCGCTCTCGCCAACCGGTCGGCCCAAAAAAATCGTGGCTTAAAGAGCTTAATCGGCACCCAATTTTTTGCCCAACCGATTGTTGAGAGCGCGCACGGCGGTCGACCGGGGAATGGTCGGCCATAAAATCTTATCGTATATGGGGGGCTTTACAGAGTTAAAAATAAAGTTTTGGAAATCGATGTCCCCAAACATGTTATAACACTGTGTTGTAATTGTAATTGTTAGATCACTAGTATAACACTATCTCAATATCGATAGAGTGCATGCACTATTCTCCACATACGTATATTGTGCACTAGTGATATACCATGTGACATAACTGATATACCCATGTGATATACTAGTGATATAACTCATCACTGATATTTAGTGATGGCCAAACAAGTGCTGTGTCCGTCCGCGAACTGGCGGAGCGGACTTTTAAAAAAGTCCGCCGTCCGCCCGTTTGCGGACATATTCAAATTCCCCAAATCTTTCACTGAAAACCGGGTAGAGAACCCGGTCTATCAGTGAAAATCTGGCTCGTACACCCGGATGTGACGTCAATGACGTCACATCCGGCACCTGGAACGCACAGTTCCTGGTTGTGCTACCCGGATGTGACGTCACTGACTTCACATCCGGGTTTACGAGCCGGATTTTCACTGATAGACCGGGTTCTCTACCCGGTCTTCAGTGAAAGATTCTTCCTGCGGCGGGATCTCGCTGCTAATGATCCCACCGCAGGAAGAATAGAGGGCTCCTTCTCGTCGGCGGACACGGCGGGTCGAACACCCGTACTGTCCGCCGGCGAGAAGGAGGGCGAACATGCTTGTTCGCGGCCGAACTGTCCGCCTTGCGGGCAGTTCGGCCATCACTACTGATATTGCAGAGGATATTTTAACCTTCACATTCAATACATAATAAGGTCAAGGCAAAACAATTTGCTTATTTGATGAAGTCTATCACATTGGACAGCTGATTAGGCCCGCCTCATTACAGGCACACCCTTACTTGTAACATACTTTGCTGGGGTCATTCCAAGCCTCTTGGATATCCATCAAATCATGACACAGCCTTGTTGGGCTAAAGGGCATCTGCCCAACAGATGTGGCACATTAGGATGGTAAAAACACAAACCCCGGAGCGCTCTACCAGGTCATGGGGGAAGGGGAGCACTAATGAAGCGATTTCAAAAGATGTAAGCAATTTGTAACACTAATCATCTGCTATCGCTGCGAAAGTAACATTAGTGTGTTCATTTATGTTCTGAATTAATAGCTTTTTAACTTGTTTTACTTAATTAGAGATAGCCTTATAGGGGGCGGAGTCGACTTATTAAAACCCAACCTTTTATAACTATCCATTAGAGATGGTCGAATTTCTTTTTTCTTTTATTTGAGCATTTCAACGATTTTGAGTTAATTGCAAAGCCCCTGAGCATGGTATCATCACCAAACTTGCTGGAGATGTAGAGAAGGGTTGGGGGTATACTACAACAAAAAAGTATTGCTCTAACACAAATAGTATTTGCATAAATGAAGTTCAAAGTCAAGTAAAATTTTCAAAAATCTCCTTTTGACTTTGATTTTGAACTTAATTTATGCAAAAACTACATGTGCTAGAGCAAACATTTTTTTACAATGTTCCTACAACCCTTCTCTCCATCTCCAGCAATGTTGGTGACAATACCATGTTCAGAGGCTTTGTAATCAGCTCACAAAGTCAGCTAGTCGAAAAATTCGACCATCTCTGCTATCCGTACAGGAAAGTATTTATACAGGTAAGACCAAGAACAGTGTACCATTAAAACCGGAATTAGGATTCCTAATTTAACAGATTTTTTCATTAACATTCATATTGAAACCTGCTTGGCCTTCACAAAAACTTTACAGAATTTTAGTTATTTATATTTATATTTAAGGATGTAAGACCAAGAACAATATACTATTAAAACTGGTAGTAGGATTCCTAATTCACCTAATTTTATTTATGTGTACAGGCGGGGCAGGAAGTCATGCATATGTATGGGATGCGCTGACATCCCTGTCAAGGCATGCGATTAACACAGGGGGTATCACAGCATCCCTTAACATTGTGGAAACATAGCCTAATTATCCGAAACCATATAGCAAAAGAAGTGATGCTAAGAGGGACCCATGGGACCTCTTTTGTAGTTGCATTGGATGAGCTATAGGCAGAGATGCACATAAGTGGTACTCTGGTACTCAGAAATTACTAAAAACTAGCTATGTGTAGCTACATTATTATTACAAAACTCATATGCGTACTTACAACTTGAAGACACTCTGTGTCTGGGCGGCCATAGCTATCAGGTGCCATAGGTCAGCCATAGAGAGGAGAAATCAGCAGCACAATCTGCATCCCTCTTACATTAAATAGCTTTACAAACAACTTCACTTTATCATGTCTACACTACTAAAAGTAAAAAATTGTAGATTGGCAAAATTCTTTCAGTTTTTATTGTTAAATGTATAGAATTTATGTCACTTGGATAACCTCAGGGAAACATTAATAACTATGAAAGGTTGCAGTTAGGGGTGTGAAATTGGGAATATAAATTGCTAATACAAAAGAAAAGACTTTTAGAATGTTGACAGCTGGAATATAACTATGAAAGGTTGAAATGTGCACTTTAGGTAGTCTCAGGGGTTAGTTACTAACCCAGAAAATCTCAGGGTTGTACTACTAAGGTACGAGATTTTGGGGTTCAAACGGTCTTGTACTGTGAGAGTTACATGTGACCCAAAGCCAGCTGGTGACCTGTGGATGGAGACAGCTAATCGGAGGATTAATCAAGAATAGATAGGTCCAGGGCTTTTTTTTCAGAGAAAAGGTGGTGGAACTCACCCCCTCCCCTGGCCACGCCCCAACCCACCCCTAGGACTGCCCCCTAAAACGGGGTGTCTGCTCCATAAATAGCTACCCATTGGGGGAACGGGGGAACATTGCCCACCAGCGCAGGCAGGCGCGGGTGCCCCCACACCCCCATGCGGGCGCGCTGCCTCCCCTCCCTCAGGATGGCTAGAACTCCACTCCCCAGTCCACGCTGAAGAGAAAGTTTTCTCCAGCATGGACGGGGGAGGAGACGCCCCATCATAGGGCCACCACATATAAACAATGTATATAGAGGAGGGGTGTGGAGAGGCAATGAGCTCCGACAGTCAATCGGGTCCAATGTCTTTCTAGTTTTTTCTCTTTGCCCCAAGGCAAAGACACGGGGACTTTAAATGTGGCCTACCCAGCCCTTAGACATTACCTCAAGT
>CM070035.1:157234909-157252747 GCA_036250615.1 Ptychadena robeensis | reverse complement strand
ATCGATCGGATGATGAATCGATTGGACATGGAATTCGACACGTGTATGGCTAGCTTTAGATCTTGTGAATTACCATATGAAACAGATGTTGGTTAGGACAGTGTTGTACTTTTGAACTTCCTGTAGTAAAGGCCCTGCTTTCCTGGAAAAAAAAAGTCTCATTACTCTATAACCTATAAAAAATCATCGCTATACCTTAACTATTTTTATTGCAAGAGATAACTGCAGTAAAGAGCATGTTTGACATAGTTGGTGTATTAGCAATGCCTACTCCGCATCAATCTGATTTATGAATGGGCTTTTTCAACGCGCTCTTTAAATTATTCAGAAACGCTTACAATTAGAAGCCTTGGGAACTTAAGAGACCGAATCTGCTATTAAAGGCATCACATCTCTCTTGAGTGGACCAGCTGACGGGATGACATCATGCTGTCTTTAGTCTGCTATATAAACAGCGGTTGCTGTAATAGCGGCGGGGCATCATTGCACAATGTTGTGGATTGTTACGGAGTGAGTGATTCTCAGGAACACATCTAAACCCATTACACTTATAGTGAAGGATGCTCTATCATCGCATGGCGAGGTGGAGAAACAGAAACATATGTTGATGACCAATAAAGACCTGGTATTAGTCCTTTCGGTCTGTCTGGGTTACCAAATAATAGAGTGTTGTTAAGGAAATAGATGTCAAATTTCGCGTTCATTCCTTCTACAGTTGGTTATGGAACAATATGGCCTCATATCTACCAGTAAAATACATTCCTGACCATTCCTTTAGCTATGGAGAATTAGAGAGAAGATTCCTTAGCACTGCTCACCTTAATGCTATCCTGATAGTCGGGATGGTTTGCATGATTAAAGCAGTCAACAGCATTTTCCACCCATGCTTTGCCTGCTGTAAAGAATTAAGAGTAGTATTATGTATGCACCCTGCATAAGTTGGTTAACATGCTCCCCAGAAACTTTCTGTAACCTCCCTGGCCACAACATGGTAGAGGCCATAAAACGTGGAGATGTGGGGCGAATAAAAACAACATTGCCTACATTAACATGCAGACCAATAGGGGTCATCAACCCCCCCCCCCCAACTGATGATGCAGAAGAGATTAACCCAAAAGCGATCAGCAAGTCTTTCGTTATCCAGAATCACATGGGCTCACCAGGGATAGGCAAGTATCCCTGAGTGTAGCTGGAGTGAATTTGTTTTGTTGAATTTAGTAAATGTCTAATGAAATAGCAGGAATGTGACTAAACTGCTATTAACCTCCTGAACATTTATTCAAACCCAGGTTGGGGCAAGTTTGTTTTCCCCGCAAACCCACCCGAGCTACATTCAGGGATACTCACTTATGACACCTATGGCAAATCAAAGTATCGTCAAACCCATGTATCGACGAACCCACTAATGTCTTCCAGGTCCACCTCTTCCATGTCATTGGTGATGCTGAAGAGGTAAGGGGGGTGCATAATTCACTTCAATATTATGAAGGCGGCACCGGATTTTTACAATATACCTTCATCATTGATAATGCCAAGTATATGTGGAGGGAGAATCCCGGCGGGTTACTTTGTAATCTATCACGATTGCTTGTGGATTAAAAGTAAAGTTAAGTCAATTGCCCTCATGTTGAAAGATCCATTTTTATCCTTAAATGGGAAGAGAAGAGGTAGGACTAGGCAAGTGATCCAAATGAAAAATTAAAGCTATTTGCTAAAATCACTTTATTCTTAAAGACATATAGTAGGCTTCCCTCCCTCTAAAACCCCACGAAAAAAGTCTAATGCTAGGTTTAGCCCTCTGAATGGTACTCCTCTATTTCCACCCATTGTCTAATGCTTGACTAATCTACAGAAACAAAGAAACATATGTATTGCACAAACCCGAGAGTAGAGCATATATAATAAATGGAAATTGCCATAATTTACCTCAACGTACAGTAATAACAGAAAGCCAGGATGCACATATTGTACAGCCAACGTGTTGAGTCACCTGTTAATAATTAAAGCTTTTTTTGACCTGGATCACGCTCTATCATTTGTCCAGACTTCTCTTATCTCAACGTCCCTGTACATAAAGCTGTAATGTTTCACAACTGTAGCTGCTCCAAATGGAAAGTTTAAGAAAAAAAAGTAAAAAAAAAAAAACCAACAGCACGAAAGATAAACATTCCATATGTACATTAACCAATATATTGACCCATTTTCCTTCCTGGAGGATAAAGTCAGGGAGATAAATGTGCTCACCTGTACTCAAGCGTTTTAATTTTAGATAAGTTATGCAAATATCACACTGTTTTAAAGAGTACCTGTAATTAAAAATAAACACAGCACTGTGAAAAAATTGATTAGAGGAGATCAACACAGGACTGTGGATGAGCGCTTAGACAGCATTCACACAGCCAAATTCCAGAAAGCACTCATCCGCCATTTTGTGCCAGCATCTGCATATAGTGTTCATAGTGCTGAGGGGGGGGGGTCAGAATCACCCCCATGTAATCCTATATTTCAGTGGCTCACATCCCAAGGTCAAACACACAGTGGCTTTGGTGCAAGGTACCCTTTTATTTATGTCTCACGGTACACTTCATAGCCCATGCGTTCTAAGGCCAGCCACCTGGGAGTAGCTGCTGCCAATAAATCAATCTGTTCCCAGCCCTTCTCCAACCTGGTGACACACGTCAGTCCCCCAGCTGGGGGACAAGGGAGATGTCTGTAATCACATCTCTCTTATGGTTTTCGGATTCGCAAGCCTGCATGGCCTACCTCCCACAGGACCCAACAGAGCTCACTGCTCTCTCCTCCTGACGACGACCAAGCTCCTCCCTAGTTTGGGCCTTATAATACCTCTGTTCCACAGGCTGGCCACAAATATCACAGTTACATTAGATGGAAGATTCTGGCATGTTTATTTGACCTTTAGAAACACAAACTCATCCTGCACTTGTCTTGCCCAGCAACAGATCATATTACATCCTCTTAGAATCCCTCACCAAGACACAGTTAACCCTTCACATTCCTAAACCTGGTAACCCTATACACAATACATGATCAACCTTCCCACAGTTTCAGTATGTATTCAGCATTCAACACTTTGGAAACTTCTATTTTCCCTTCTGCTTAGAAATCGCCATTTTCTGTTCCCTGATGATTGTATTACAACGAACAAAACAAGGTCTACATGTGCAAGAACTTGACTATTCCGAAGGTCAAACCCATCAAACACTGGTAGGCACAATGGACGGTGACTAGATTGGCAGGATAAAGAAATAAGCTGCAACATTTTTTAATAAACCTTAAATAAACAGCAAAAATGTGCCTCCAATTCACATCCAATCAATAGCATCATTTTTTATTAGATTTGTCACTTAGGAAACATTTCAAAGAAATCTGATAGTATGATGATTATAGATACACTGACATATTTTAAAAGACCTCCCAAAAATTCTGGGCCATATTTTTTTAAGAAGTTGGCCTTTGAAACATACTGTATATTACATAGATTCTCTAAAGGCCCCCATACACGTGTCGGATTCGCACCGGATTCCGGCACGATCGATTCCGGGCGCGTGCACGCGAAACGATCGTGCCGGAATCGCATGCAGCCCACCTTGTCCGATCGATCAGGTCCGATCGTTCAGGGGCTCAGAATCGGATCCGACAGAGAACCGACATGTTGGTCTTTCTCATCCGATTCTGCCCGGATCAGGGGGAGTTGCCATTTGTGAGGTGGAATCGGAGGTGGAATCGCACACGGAATCGTGCCGGAATCCGCTCGGACAAGGTGGTATGCTGCGATGGATACTCTTAATTGGCCGATTGATCACACCTGCGATTCCCGGCAGAATCGCCGGAATCGATCGGATGATGAATCGATTGGACATGGAATCCGACACGTGTATGGCTAGCTTAATAGTGTACCTTGACCACCAGTGCAAATATGATTTAGAGCTCCACTCCATTGACAAACATTAGTTGTGAAATCAATTGATTCGTTCAGTTGCAGAGGACACTGCAGCTAGACTTAGCTTAGCTTGTTTGGGCTTGTTTCCATTGTAGCGTTCCCATGCGGTTGCAGCCACGCGGCCGCCCCCGAACACAACCGCATGCATTTTAAACTTCAATATAGTTTCCACTGGTGCGGTTGTGCGAGTTTGGATGCGGTTTAGGGCGCGTTTCTGAACGCTAGCTGCAGCGTTTTGAAACGCATCCGCGCCCCAACCGCATCTGCATCTGCAATACAAAAAAAATCGTGTCGCAAAAACGCCAGGAAACGCGCGACAACTTTAGGCATGCGTTCAGCCGCAGTGCAACCGCACGGGAACGCTTCAATGGAAACAAAGCCTTAGGCGATCAGCAGACAGAAAACTTTAGTTTACAGAATTCTGGAACCTGATCAGGTGAAGGTTTTAAAGGATGTTGCAGATAGGCAGATTTAGTTTACAAAGCATCCTGCAGCTGGTCAGTTGTAGTTTATGGAGCACTCTTCAGGTATGGAACATAGTTTATAAAGCACTTTACCGATAAAAAAAAACTTTAGTATGTGTAGCGCTCTACAGGTAGGGAACTTTAGTTTGTGTAGTGCTGATAGGAAGAGAAGTTTTGTTTTTGAAGCGCTCTATTGGTAGGGAACTATAGTGTGTATAGTGCAATACAAGTAGGGAACTTTAGTTTATAAAGTGCTTTACATGTCGGTATTTTTAGTTTATGTAGAGCTCTAAAGATAGGGAATTTAAGTTTGTGTAGCACTCTACAGATAGGGAACTTCAGATTATTGCGCACTCTACCGGTTGGGAACTTTAGCTTATGAAGCACTCTACAGGTAAGACAATGTAAGTTATGAAGCACTCTACAGGTAGGGACCTTTAGCTTATGGAGCACTATAGAGGCAGGGACATTTAAGTCATGAAGCACTCCACATGTAGGGAACTTTAGATTATGCAGCACTCTACAGGTAGGGAACTTTAGTTTACATGGTGCTCTACATGTAGGGAACTTTAGCTTATGGAGCACTCTCCAGGTAAGAAAATGTAAGTCATGTAGTACCCTACAGGTAGGGAACTTTAGCTTATGGAGCACTCTAGAGGTAGGGAAATGTAAGTCAAGAAGCACTCCACAGGTAGGGAACTTTGGATTATGCAGCACACTACAGGTAGGGAACTTTAGTTTATGGCGCACTCTGCAGGTAGGAAACTTTAGTTTATGGAGCACTCTACATGTAGGGAACTTTATCTTATGAAGCATACTCCAGGTAAGAAAAGTACCCTACATGTAGGGACCTTTAGCTTATGAAGCACCTTAAAGGTAGGGAAATTTAAGTGATGAAGCACTCCACAGGTAGGGAACTTTAGCTTATGGAGCACTCTAGAAGCAGGGAGCTTTAGCTTTTGGTGCACTCTACAGGTAAGAAAATGTAAGCCATGAAGCGCTCTAAAAGTTGGGAACTCTACAGGTTGGGAACTTTAGTTTAATGTAGAGCTCTGCAGGAAGGAACTTTAGTGCAATTGGTAAGGGTTAGTTACTGGAGTGCTTTGTATTTAAGTAGCTTTCATATACAGAGCACCTTGCAGTTGGCAACCCCTCACCTGGGCAATCTTACTTTATGAAGCATCCTGCATTCATGCAACTTTAGCTCATAGAACACACTTCACCTGGGTAGGTTTACCTTATGTTGCACTCCCCCGCAGGGCAACTTTTTTGTTACTTTGCATACAACTGTATAAAGGCCCCCATACACCTTACAATCTTTCCATACAATTTCTGTACAATTTTTTCTACCAAAACCATGTAATATGAGGAGCTTTCTAATCCTTCAAATCACAATGTATTCTATCAGCGAGGCCACTATACTACATAGTTGTTGGTAGATCTAATGGAGATTGCATGGATCGATCTTAAGGTGTCTGGGGGGGCTTTAATCAGTTCATACAACGGATTGTATAAGTAAAAAATTTTTTGTAAGGTCATGGAGTGTCTGTGGTGTAGAGAAAGTTCTGTTACTAAAAGAAAAAAGGAAACCTCCTGGCACAAGGCTGTTATAGTACTGAGAAGCAAACCTTGGAAACTTGGTGATCAACAGTGTCAAAAGCAACATAGGCTGATGAAAATCAGAGCGCTAATATAAGCTGGCAGGCGCTGACAGTAGGCGCCGGGGCGTGTGTTCATCATTGTCTCAGTAGAAGGCAGTAAAGTATGGAGGCGATATGTTTTTACTCAGTGTTCAGGGGGTAAAATAAGAGCTGAGATCAGATACTGCTGCATGAAGAACAGAATGTCTCTCTCTATACATTGCTTATTTAAAAACATCTGCTTGGACATACCATGAGATGCTGAATGATTAGATAATATACTCAGAAGTCTGGAAGCCATCCAGAAACTTACAGACACTTAAAATTTCAGCTAATTAAAGCCGATTAGAATTTTTTTTTCTCCTGAATTGCATCAGGGGTTGTAGTCATACTAGGCCTCAAGTATCAAAGTGTGAGAAACGTGAATCACCAGGTTAAAGTCTTCATTAAAACCTGACTGCTGAAGAAGAAAACTAGTTGCACTAAGCCAGGCATGTCCAAATTCCAGCCTGGGGGACAAATCACTTTTCCGCAGCCTCAGTCATGAAATCTATGATTTGCAGAGGCAACCCACATTGGGGTATCAACATTTCATTCTGATTTTTTAATAGATGGCTAAAGGATTTGCTATAAGTGCAGCAGGAGGACTTTAATCTCCCACAAGGACTATAGCTGTAGCACAGTCTTTGCACTCCCCCCAACACCCCCCCCCCCCCCCCCCGAATGGTACAGTTTCAAGTCCACACAGTGTGGTGTGATGCCTGTCTGTGGTGCCTGTCTGTGCTGGCTACTTTAACATGCAGATTATCCCTACTATCAGTATGCAGTATTAAGGTAAGCAGTGTTGAGAATTTTGTGAAATCAATGCACCGATGCATATGCCTTACCAGGAGAATGGTCAGAATTTCTGAGGATAGGTGACATGGGTCTGGAGAGGAATACAAGCCAGCCTAGGGAGCCGCTTTTATAATTGTTATGGCAGTGAATGGCTAATACTTTACAATAATAATGCCAAGTATCTGTGAAGGAAGAGATCTGGCCCTTGGTACACTTAAGCTAGTCACACATGGTTCAGTTTCAGCATTCAATTGACGTTAGATTAGATTTTGTAGTTCGATGGAAACATCGAAAATCGATTTTAATTAAATCCAACCTGTCCGATCACACTTCAATCGAGGATTTGACGAAAAGCGATCAATAATCATCGATTGTACTATGTTGGCAGAAAAACTATTTTCTTTCAATCGATAAAATTTTTATAGAAAAACATCGATTGAACGCTAAAATCGAACCATGTGTGGTTAGCTTTAATTTGTGTATAATGTTAAAAGTTCAAAGATTTGTTACAAGGCAGGCCCGGGGGTAGTGAACCAGGACACAGACACCGGTAGTAGTTAACAGGTAACTTTATTGGCACAGAGGCGAAGAAACAAGTACAGATAGAACTTAAGTCCAAACGCAGTCTGTGTGGAATTAGTGAAGCCGGCAACCTTGCCACTCAAAGCAGTGACAGTCTCTGGCTCCGAGGATGCTCTGACTCGAGGAAGAACTGTATCCAGCTCGATCCAGCTCCTCTGTAACCAGGGCCCAGTCCAGTACACTGCGTCAGCCGACGGTTGTGCGGTTAACAACAACAACAACCTGGGACTCACCCAAGATAAAGACCCTTCGGGTACATGCAAGTTGTTCTGCCCTGGAGCCACCTGCATGCTCCTAACTCTCTCTCCATCAGGCTAGGACAGTGGTGGGCAACTGAGTTGCTATGGAGGGCCACAAGTGCGGCCCCCGGCATCACTAAAGGGCCACACATAACATTGATCCAGACCCTCCCCCCGTCGACATATCTCAGCAGAAGGTGGTCCAGATCCCGACAGGCAGTCAAAACCCGACAGTACCCACCCCACCTGCCCCTGGGTGCAGCGCTCATATAGACCTGGTTTCCCAGATCAACATTGACAATGTAAAGCTAGCCACACACGGTTGGATTTTGGTTCAATCGATGCTCGATTAGATGAATTTTTTCATCGATTGAACGAAAATCGAGAAATGCCCACATGGTACGATCGACGATAATTGTTCGATGAAGGCAGAAAATCGAATCGAATTTTGATCGGACATGTTGGAAAATCATCGTCGATTGTGCCAAAATCGTTTTATAATCGTCGATGTTTGTGGTGTTTCTCCTGGATCGATTAGATTAGATATACAGAACATAGACCACTTCAATCTGGAATTCAAACCTTTTAATACCAAAATCGACGATTTTAGTAATATTTTGGAATCGAAATCTCACCACAATCGCAAACTCAATGTGGGGTGTATGTTAATGCGATTAAGATCGATTTTCGATTAGACGATTGAATTCCTCGATCTAATCGAGCATCTATTAAACCAAAATTTAACCATGTGTGGCTAGCTTTACTGATGTAGGAGCCAAAGTTGATAAGGAAAGCTGTGTCAGTGTGTGACTGCTACACAGGTGAGTTCCTATGCCCTATGCATTAATAGTAAGGTTTTTGGGGTTGCATGTGGAGGACCAAGGGGGGCCACCAAACAATGCCCAAAGGGCCACAGGTTGGGCACCTAGGGGCTAGGAGCTCTCCACAGCCGCACCTGCAACCACTCTCAGGCTCTGATCCTCCTACACAGGCCCCACTGGAGTTTCCTTTTATCTCCTCTGGCCTGGAGCTCCCCCTAGTGGCCTGGCAGACCCCCTTATAGATTTATTTAACCATACATGACCCTCTTTGCTAAAATATTGGACACCCCTGACCTGAGCTGATTTAATGGGACCCAAATTTGCTTTTGAATATCAATTCGGGTGACAGTTGTTTTTAGGCATAAAAGTAAAATTTTTGCCTTCTGCAAGGCGCTAAACTTTTTTACAAGAATGTTGTACTTATGAGTAACCCTAACCATAGCTGTTCATAAAAGGGTTACTCAAAATTAAATAAACACCTAAAACAAAATAATGTCACAACCAAAGCAAAAATGAGACTAATAGAAACCTTTAAGTCCTTAAAAGGGTGAAAAAAAGTGCAAACGACATGCTAACCAATAGCAAGATGGCACGGTCATTGTATATTACTGTGTAAAATACTCAAAGTTTAATAAGGTCTCTCAGATCGGGTGAAGCCAATCAGACCCCATTAACTCAATTAACTAAATTTTCTTTTCCTTACAGCTCCATGTCAGCATATACATTTGGGCGTCCGATTTTGAGCACGCACATCGGTCGGCAGAAAAATCGTCCGCGGCTCGTTACATGTATAGAGGCCTTTAGAAACTTTTGCTCACTATCCACCTACCTTATCATAATCCATGATTCAGCATCAGCAGATAAAGCTATTCAGCAGCTGTTATCAGACCAGCTTTTTTCTCTCACTATTCCGGACTAATTTGTTCGTCAAACATTTACATTACAGTAAACTCATAAAGAAGGACTGCATGCGGATCCATCCTTGGCCACTCTCCAATCTACTATTATTAGAAGGGGCGTCGCCTTGGCAACCTGATCAACAAATAACCAGACGCTGCATGGGCCGTGACACCCATACAGATTTAAAACATCTTTTACTGCTGAGATAAATATTTGTAAATCATTGCAGTATTCAATCATGAGGACCTCACTGTCAGCTTATAAGGTCACATCCTCTGTAGAAAAAAAAAGAAAATGACACTGTGTTGGATACGGAAGAACAGCCATGCTTGCAGAATGAGAAAAAGAAATGTCAGAAGTTTAAATGATGGCCGGGGTTGTTGAAGTGGAATTCTACGATGCAGGCAACTCAGGCTACCGTGTCTTTGTCTTAAAGTAAACCTGACTAAAATTGCTGAGCTGAACTCTCAACTGAATCATTGAAACTCTTTGCTTACTCTTCGGTTATGGAAAATGTAATGCCGAAATAAACCCTCCTATCTTGTATAACCATGGAAGATGCCATCTTGGCTTCTGTTAAATCTGCCTTTGCCATGCACACTGTATACACAGGGATGGGGCCACTCGTGGACTACACACTCTGTATACACAGGGATGGGGCCACTCATGGACTACATACTCTTGAAACTCTTTGCTTACTCCAGGGTTATGGAACAGGTAATGCTGAAATAAGCCCTCCTATCTTGTATACCCATGGAAGATGCCATCTTGGCTTCCGTTTAATCTGCCTTTGCCATGCACACTGTATACACAGGGATGGGGCCACTCATGGACTACACACTCTTGAAACTCTTTGCTTACTCTTCAGTTATCGAACACATAATGCAGAAATAAGCCCTCCTATCTTGTATAACTATGGAAGATGCCATCTTGGCTTGCGTTAAATCTACCTTTGCCATGCACATGGTATACACAGGGATGGGGCCACTCATAGACTACATACTCTTGAAACTCTTTGCTTACTCCAGGGTTATGGAACACGTAATGCCGAAATAAGCCCTCCTATCTTGTATAACCATGGAAGATGCCATCTTTGCCTTTGCCATGCACACTGTATTCATGGATTGGGGCACTCTTTTTTTGCCATGCTAGCACTGGTAAAGGACCATTGAGTCATTGTTGATGCGTTCATTTCTTACCATTGAGTCATTGTTGATGCGTTCAATTCTTATCCACATTTCAATGTAGCATTGATGCAAAGTAGCCACGCAGCAAAGCATAACACTGATGCACGTGTGTGTACACCTCCATTGCATAGCATGTTGTTGGCCCTCAACTTTGTCCAAGTTTTGAACTTTGGCCCGCTGTTCTGCCGGCCGGCTGGTCAGCGACTGTTCCGCTGGCCGGCTGGTCAACAAAGTGCAGTACGTCAGAACATCGTGGGAACAGCTGATGCTGTAGACAGTAATGTGGATCGGGCCTGTCAGCATTCCCAACAAGGAATGCGCTTAGTGCAGGAGGTGCCAATGGACCAGATAGCCCAGTGAAAACATGGCCTTAAGTAAGTAAGTGTGTGCAGTAAAATCAGAAAATGTAAGTCCAGTGCAGAAGAGAAGCCCGTACTAAAGGCATGTCTTGAGTTCAGCTTCAAGAACACAACACCCAAACAACACCAGATGCTGTTGGCAATTCTAAAGTTCCCTTTTCTTTCCCAAACTTTGCAAACCATCTATTTTTCTCCTAAGCAAGGAGGATCCAGTAACAGACCACAAACCATAGCAGTTCATATTTCCTAAGTGCTGATATTTGTGGTTTTAAAGCTACAGTTTTCCTTTAAATTCTGACAAGTATTCCAAAACCATAAACATATGCCTATTTCTAGTCTACCGTCTTTAATTGTCAAAGCTTTGTCCAATCCCATGGCAGTCTACCCCAGCTACTTATCTATACATATATATGTATAGTAGGTCAACATATAGAGCTTAAGAAAGCTCCAAAAAGAGGATGTCATTCATTTAATTAGATAAAATATATGGTGATAACATAGTCTAGCATATTCTAAAATGTTTGTTCACTGGTGACAAATGTTTGCTTAACCCAGTGGTTCCCAAACCTGGGGGGGGGGGGCGCAAAAGTATTCCAGGGGGCGCTGGCCTTCATTCTAAAGGTGGGTTTACACGTCAAGATTTTTGTTTTGTTCAACTTCAGATTCGATTTTTTTTTTGATTTTTTTATTGGATTTTGTTCGTCCATTTATCGAAGGTAATTAGATTTTTTTTTTTTTTTGTACAACCGACGCAAATATCGAATGAAAATAATCGTTGGAAACACGAATGAAAAATCTTTCAGATTTTATTTTTTTGGGAAGTGATAGGAAAAAAACTATCGAGTGAAATAAGGACGTTCGTTTTTTACACGAAAAATAAACGACAGATGAAAGTTTACCAACATGTCCGATCATCTTGTGGACGATTTTTTGTGAGATATCTGAAAAAAAAAATCCATCGGAGCAAATGGCCGTTTTAGATTTTTGTACAACGAACCAAAAAATCGTTCATCGTCCATCTGTCGGCCGAAAAAATCTTGACGTGTAAACCCACCTTTAGCCTGTGTTTGAATGGGGAGGGGGGTGGGCTCAAGAATGTCCCTAAATAGAAAAGGGAGGCACTGCAAGAAAAGTTTGGAAACCACTGGCTTAACCATTATGTGACATATAAAAAAAACAGCTTAAGATGCGCAACAATATTGAATATTTGTCAGGTGAGACAGGTGAGAGGAGAAAAAGTTTAGTTATTCTTTAGGTTGGGCCTACACTGCGTTTCTTTACATAGTGTTGGCCTCCCTGGCTTTACCCAGTGGGAAATTACATGCCAGTCTATACTGGCACGTCATTACCCACGTCAGGGCATGTTGCAGAAAACGCAACGTACTCACAACACCACGTGGGCATTGTGGGTCCGTCTGTGTCATGAAAAAGTGTTTATAATTGTTTGTGACTTGGACACAATACACCCTATGTGTTTTCGGTCATTAACCTCCCTAGCGCACTGCTGAGGTCTAGATTTCTGTACCAAAACGCACCACAGATTTAAATAGATTTTTCTTTTATGTTGTAGGCCTGTAACTTTCTAAAATATGTCCGTACAAGGGTAGTAGTAGTAGACACCCTGAATATAATAATGTTTGAAACAAACAATTATGTTAAAAAAATTACATAAAAAATGATATATATAATAAAAGGTATTATTTGAATAAAATCTCTAAAATACTTATTTTGTATGATAGATTTCAAAACAGTATGTATTTATATTTATGTTTTTTGTTATATTCATAATAAAAATGTTATTCAATTGGAAATGTGGTATGTGTTTTTTTTTTACTTTGAATTGTATTGGATACAATGCCCTTTGGCACTCTCTGTCCCCTGGTGTGATGAACAGAGTTAACTGCAAAGAGCACATCTGGAAATCACACTGGGAACAGTCTTCTGCATAGAAGACTGTTCAGGTGTGATTTCCATTTGAATCTCCGCCCCATGTGATGTCATGGGTGGACGGGTTCGTTCAGTAAATCTGTGCTGCCGGAGCTCTGATCTTCTGACCTGATGGCTCCATCTTGTCCATTGCTATACTGACAAGTCAGCGATGGACGAGATGGAGCCATCAGGAATGGCAGGGGGGTTAAAATTAATAGGATGTGGTAATACCAACATGGAAATTACCGTGCCCTAAACTCATTCAAACAGTGCCCATGGGTCCATGACACCAGCCCCGGTTTTAGTGTAGACCCAGCCTTAACAGCAGCACCAAAAAACTGGTCCTCCTGCCTTGGCCGAAAGGACTGTGATGCATAGCAGAGCTGGATAAAGCTCAGAAATGCATGGAGAATCCATGTAATAGAATTAGAATTCAACTGTAAGGGAAAGTCTTGTTAAGTAATTTTCACAAGACCTTTGTTCAGGGGATTTTTTTAAAAAAAAAACTATTTTCGCTTTTAAGAAAAGCACAGTCCTTTCTGTGAAACAGTGATAAAGCTTCTTTATAACACCCATCTATAAATAGCAGATGGTCTTTGGGAAGAAAATATGGTTGCAAAACAGAACTTAACTTTAAAAAAAGGTGTTTCAGTAACCAGGGGTGATAAAGCAGTTGGCTGATGTAAAAATGAAAATAAATAAACACATAAAATCACAAGCACATGTTGCAATTGATTAACAATCCATGCTAGCTGGATAATCTTCAATTCATCCCTTGGTTGCTTACAGCAAAGTTTTGTTCAATGAGACTTTCACAAGCAACCACATGACCACCAAAGGATTAGTGTGACCTGGGGTCAGTATACTGAATCACATTAGATTAGCCCAGGATCAGGACGTAATGAAGTCTTAATTTAGTTCGGAACTCCAGTCAAAACCGCAGCAGAGACAAAGTTTGTTGTGCTCAAAGTTGAAACTCCAGTAGGAAATGTGGGCAAAAAATTTACTTTGCTGGTAACTCAAGATACATAGTGACCAAACATGAAAATGCTTCTTGTACCCATATCTCAGAGGCCGATATGAAACCTCAGATGGCGTTGGGAAACATCTGCAACTTTGTAGCGCCAAGTGAATTTGACAAAACCTGCCACCACCGACCTACCCACAACCTACAGGAAGGTGTTCAGTATTACATTGTGAGATAACACTTCAGAGCAAATCTTTCCAGGAACTTCTGGGGCTCCATATATAAAGTCCATATGAGAGGCCGATATGCAACCCTTGTGTGTTTAGAAATGTTGGCAATCATGGTGGCTCAGGTGGTTAGCAGCCTAGACATGCAGTGCTAGGGTCCTTGATTTGAATCCCGGTCTGGGGACTATCTGCAAGAAGTTTGCATGGTCTCCCTTTGTCTGTGGGGGTTTCCTCCCAAACAACAGAGACATGATATGTTAATTAGCATCCCCCATAAAAGATACATATGACTTAGATTGTGACATATGACAAATGTGTTAGTTACATATATATGACTATGGTAGGGACGTTAGATTGTGAGCTCCTCTGAGAGAGAGTTAAGGTAGCCATACATGAGGTGATTCTGCTTTAACAGATGAGAGATCGACTACAGCTGGAAGGCGTCATCACGCTGCAGCCGGCCTCTCAGCTGATCGGCGGGCACCCGTTGTGTGGTGGCCATTACTTTGAATGGGACTGCTGGCCCCATTCAAAGTAATGGGATTGGCCGGCAATTTACAGGCATGTAACTTGAGGCAAATACCTGATTTATCTCAGCAGGTGGGGCCACCAGATTTTGAGCGACCACTGACCGATTTGCAGGAGTGTGCACTGCGGTCGATCAAGCCGGAAAATCGAGTCACAATTGGCCTGTGTATGGCTACCTTAAGTGATATGCCTATATATGCTGTATAAAGCACTGCATAAAATGTTGGTGCTATATAAATACAACATAATAATAACCTGAATATAAGTAAATTTACAAAACCCGCTGAAAACCTAGGAAGTGACCACCAACCTACGAGGAGGTGTTAAATCTTACATTGTGCGTTAACAATTCACTACAGATGTTTCCAGGACCTGGAGGATGATCAATTTATTTGCTGCATATATAACTGCCAAAGGATTGGGACTTGGGATGTCAAGTTCTCCTACAAAAGAACTATGAGCAATATAAAAATATGATAATTTCTCACTCTAGTACTAAAAAACAAATGTTGGGTTTTCAGAGTTCCGCTTAACATAGTTGTATTTCCTGTTCATCCTGCACCCCCATTTTTGGTTTGATTTAACAGGCCAAGCAAAAGCGATAAAAGGATGTTGCTGCTATGATGTCACCAGTCACACTGCAATATACATGAGACAGAAGACAGCTGGGGAAAGTGGTGGTAACATTGTTTGAAGTGTATGTTCACTGTACAGGAAGTTAGATGAGTATTGGGGTTCAGCGACCTTAGCAGCCCCCACATCCAAAGACTGGTAAGCTGCTGGATATTAATGTGTTTTGGGAATGTTGATCCATTTTAAGTAATATCTCAACGGAATGACATTTAGTTCCCTATAAATGGCCTTATGGTTGTCATAAACAACCCCTGAGCATGGCCACTTGTAGTCTTCATTAACGTGACAGATAACAGGAAGCTTCTGAAGAAGAAGCTTCATGCTAGGATCACTGGGTATTTTGAATAAAAATGGCAGAATTCAAAAAATGTTAACCTAAACCTACATTCATAGGGTTTACTTTGTGTTTTTTCACTGGTGTCCCAGATTTGAGTCTTGGTCAAGGCACTATCGGACAGGAGTTTGGATGTTCTCCATCTGTCTGTGTGGGTTTTCTCTGGGTAGTCAATAGTGTCGAGCTCAAATATTCGAATTTCGAATATATTCGACGAATATCGGCTATTCAAGAATTCGCAAATATCATAAATATGGCGGCAGATATTTGCAATGTCGAATATTCGCGATATTATGCATTGGGAAGCCTAAGGCCCCCATACACGTGTCGGATTCGCACCGGATTCCGGCACGATCGATTCCGGGCGCGTGCACGCCAAACGATCGTGCCGGAATCGCATGCAGCCCACCTGGTCCGATCGTTCGCGTCCGATTGATCAGGGGCTCAGAATCGGATCTGACGGAGAACCAACATGTTGGTCTTTCTCATGCGATTCTGTCCGGATCAGGGGGAGTTGCCATTTGTGAGGTGGACAATCGGACACGGATCCGTCCCGGAATCCGTTGGACAAGGTGGTATGCTGCGATGGATACTCTTAATTGGCCGATTGATCACACCTGCGATTCCCGGCAGAATCGCCGGAATCGATCGGATGATGAATCGATTGGACATGGAATCCGACACGTGTATGGCTAGCTTTATGGCCAAATATTGTGATTTTATATTCGCAATGCCAATAAATATCACATGTGACCATTAATTGTGAAGGTAATCAAAATGCGATTATAATTGCGAATATATTTTCGCATTTCATTGCCAAACACTTCAATTGCAAATATCGAATAGAATATTATTAGAATTATTCGCGAAATATCGCAAATTCTAATATTGCCTAAGCCATCAATAGTATTCAAGTGTCCTCCCATACTCCAATGACATACTGTTAGGTTTATTGGCTTTCCCAATAATTCTCCTTCCTGTATTAGTAATATAAAACTATTGAAAGGACATTCGCTTGTCAACTCCTCCGAGGGACAGTAAATAATGGTGACGTACACTGTAAAGGGCTGCATAACATTCTCAGCTCTATATATATACTGTAAATAGTATATAAAGATAATAATACTGACTTATAAATAGTCTATAATTGATGACTTAAACTCACCACAAACAAATTCTCCATGATCAGGTCCCACGTGACAAATGTTTATGTATTCAAGGTCACAGCACCCAATTAGCATAAATGGGCTAAATAAACGAGTGGACTTGAAAAGCTTTGCCAGAAAAGACAAACAGCAGATTTGTGTTGTCACAATAGTCATTTGTCCTAAGGTTTATGCAGAGATCTGAAAGAAACATGGCAGCTCCAAACCTAAAACTGTGAAGCAGTCATTAGAAGGTTGGTAGACATAATGGCACAGTTGGACCACCAAATGTTCGTCCAGACAAGCAGGCATGGTTATGAAACAGTAATTGTCTCTTAAACAGGCACAACAAGAGGAATACCCAGGTAAAAATCCACTCGAGGTTCCCTGCAGGAAAGCGATTACGCCATCACGCTGCTGCACGATATCGGAGGAGCTGGAGACACAGCACTGTTATGTCTCCAGCTAAGCCAATGCTTTGCATGGAGACTCCACGGTCTTCATGCAAAGCAATGGACATCGACTGTGGTTTACGGTCATGTCCGATATCCCTGTTTTTGAGAGGGATTAATTGATCCCGCTCGAAAACAGGGTGACCGCATTAGGTATGGGCCAGATAGATGGCCATGAGTGTGTACAAGGCTCGAAGCGGCCATCGATCTGGCCCATATCTACATGTGTGTTCCCTGTCTAAATATTGTATAGTTCCTGGTCTTTTTTAAACCAATAACAATTTTTGTAACAAGCTATTTATAACAAATATTGAAAATTACAGCCTGGACTTCTTATCCGTATGTCAATATAACCCCAAACTCTTCCCAACCCTGATCTCCACTGACTTTTACCTCCCCATCAGTCAAGTGTGTCAAGACAAAATGTTTTTTTTTTTGTTAAAATAATTATGTCCAAGCTTTGTGTATAAACATGAGTCTGTATTAAGCCTGAAGAAGAGATCTAATGCCAGACATACACAGGTTGATTTTTCAATCAATTCCAGAATGCATGATCAACAATGAATACAGCTCGGGGCGTGTCCTGACCATGGCGGCGTGAGGTCGTGAGTGAGAGGAGCTCCCGTCCCGCTC
>CM070035.1:157201316-157214153 GCA_036250615.1 Ptychadena robeensis | reverse complement strand
TCAAAAAGGTTTATTCCCGGCTAGGTCATCATATTTACGACAAATATGGTAATTTTTGTAAAAAAGGTAAAAAAGACAGCTTTATTTGACAAACAATGACACAGTTTGGACATATCATACTAAAAATCATGCCATGAAAACTTACATGGTATTCTCCAGAAAAGGTGGAAAAAAGGCCCCCAAAGGATAGGGCCCCCTGTTTGCACCTTCCAGATCCCAACCTCACTAAAAAACGCGTTTGGTATGACAACAGGGTAGTTGTCGACTGCGTTTCTGTCCACCTTGGGACTTTTTTTCCCAAGACTTAAAACAAACCTGTCGGTGCCAGAATGATCTGTTAATATAACATACAATACATAAATCAATATACTTCTAATTAAAATAAACTGCAGACCAAAAAAATTACTCATTGCAAATGTCAAACTGCTTTTAGAAGAATGCCTCACCTGTTGTCCAATAAGGCTGTTCTTTACATGGATTATTTCACGAATAATTGCCAGAGATGATGTTGTCATTCAATGTTCTGGTTTACTGAATTGTACCCAATCCTCTTTTGGATTCTATTTCTAAGAAAAATAAAATAATTTTGATCAATAAATGGTGAGGGTTTAACCCCCCACATAACTAATGGGGGGGGGGTTTTGGTCATCAATGGTAATCAGAAAAATCAAGAAACATCTTGCCTAAAACTCGTTAACAGAGGTCTTAGTGGATTCACTTTTCCAATCAATTGCACCAATGCCCATTTTTTGAAACCAAACGGACACAACCCCTAAGTGTTTACTTTATACAATCATGTATTCATTCGCCTCCCATTGAAGTCAATGGCGGGTTCGCTGGGTTCGCGAACTTTTGCGCTAGTTTGCGTTCACTATTCCGGGTTCGCGCTATCACTAGCGGTCAATGGTGAGTGAAAGTATTGTGAATCATATCTGAATTGTAATGCACAGCAGTGTTACAGAGTAGGATGGAGACAAATGTCACATTATGTAAGAATTTTAGCACATCAGCTGATAATTAGACAGTTGTCACCAAAACAAGTTCAACAACAATGATCAGCAGAGCCAATAGACTCGAAAAATCTACCCACCTGGAACACAGGCAATCGGAATAAAGTAAAAAAAAGTAGAAGTGGGGTAACCGTGTTTATGTTGCCCCAACATCCCATCAATATTTGTAACAAGCTATAAAATAACCTCAAGGCAATGTATCGGTGGACATGACAAGTCTCCTAGGACTTTATTGGCACTAATATACCAGAGTTTTTAATTAAAAAAAACATGTTAATATTAAGTTATGTACAGCATTAAAATTCCCAAGCAAGATGATCATAGCACATGGAGGCATCGTACTGTGATATGGGGGTCGGGGATGTAACTAGTATTGAAAGACAAGTGGGGCCTAGCCTCCAGGGTTGTAGGAAATAATAGGCATGTATAGCATATATTTTCCACATTTTTAGGGGGGCTTGCAATCATTTTAGGGGACTGAAGCCCAACCCAAAAAAGCCCTTATGATGCCCATGCCCAGGTTACAGCCACCAATAATATTACAAATCCTTATAAGAGTGCCAACATCCCAACAACAATATCAGATTATAGTGTACTCTGTTTTGATTGCCATTCCTGTCAAGCTTCGTCACTTTCGGGACCGGGAGGTTTACCTACCGTCCCTCCTATTTGCTGGCTAACTTTGGGGCAGGGGGTGTTACTCTACCTCCTAAGGGGGGTTTCCACGTGCGTGGGGACCCCCTCCGCTAAGCGTATTGCTTGGTTGGAAGTCCCGATGGAGCACATTCACTTACCTGCTCGGTGGATGCTGTGTTTTCACAGCGCCGAGCCGTTCCGCTAATGCAAGGCTGATCGTAGAGGAGTACGCTCCGCAGGGGGTCGCGACAAACTTTCCACACCGCACATCATCTGCACAAGTAGTGTGGGGTGTTACTTTCCATCCCTCCTGAGTTACCCATTTTAAAATTCTTAAGAAAATCGGGAATGCTAGGGAGCTTAACCTTTGAACTGGAAGTGGGTGTACTTTAACTTACCTGAACTGTAAAATGCAGTATGATGCAGATGATGAGTTCTTCTTTAACACATGTATCAACTCTAACAAAATGAGCAAATAGGAGGCTTCTGATAAACTATTTTATACAGAAACTAAATAAAAATGTCCCCCATACACAGAATAACAATATCTCCTCTATTTAGTTCTGTGATTTATCGATGTTCCAAACGTCTTACTGTCCCTTGATACTCCACGTAATTTATCATTTTAAGCAGGGATCTCTTATTTACAAATGGAAGTATGTTGCTTATAATGAGTGTCTGACTTTGTAATATTTCAGAGTCCTCAGTACAAGTCTATTGAAACAGAAAGCAATATTTAGCTTTTGAATCAGCAGGACATAAAATAGTGTAGACCCTGAGGATATGATACTCTATGCAACTTGTCAGGCCCTTATATGAAGGAGAGGGTAAGCCCTAAGGCGTTATTTATCCTTTACTAAATGCTTCTGACAGTAGTGTAAATAGCAGCGCCTGAGTCTTAATTCTAGCGCTTAGCGTCTCGCATATTGTTACGATATCCGCATTAAGTCAAGGAGACTCCAAGCCAAATTATGAGCCTAAGTGTCAAATCCATTGCCAGATTGCACATGATTAATCGCTCCTATGTTCTCCCTCTTCCTCTCAGCTGTAGCGGTTGGGTTTCTTTTCTCCTCTTAAATCTGCTAAATATGTCTTTTTTTTCTTCTCTCCTGTGGTCTTACTGCCTCCTCTCCCAAATCCTCTGTCGCATATGGTTTCATACAGGAGGCCAGAGGATACAATTACTTGATTACAACCCTTGCGGAGGAGAACGCAGAAGCGTCTTTTGAAGGAGCCAAATCTCTCTGGCCTGTGATGATGTCTATGGTTTTTATACTTTTTCTATGAAATGCTTTTTGGATGACTTTCATTCATATCATTTATACAGTTGATTGCTTAGAATAAAATAAAATAAAAAGGAGGGGTATGAAATAGAGAAAAGCAAGGCCCACATGTATGACAAGCCAGTCATGAGCCGGCCAATGTGCATTTTATTATGACTAATATGAATGTCTTGACTTCCTGGAACGATTATGTAACGGCTCCAAAGAGGTGAACGATACATCAGCTATTAGGAAACACTTCTTAGAATGATCCTTGTGTCTCTGTGCTGTGGTTAGAGGATGTAGTATTTAGCTGAGGATTGCTTTCACTGATTTGTATGCAACCTGGCACATAGCTTGCCATGAAAGAAAGGTTATATTCTGCTATTGTCTATTGGCAGAGGATATAGCGAACCAGTACTTTCCCAACACTTGGCAAAGGAAAAGGTTCACTTCACAGAAGGCAGTCTTGGCACCCTTTACACCTGGAGCTGAGCAAAGCTTGCTGGACCAATTTAAGACAAAACACAGTAGATTTTTTGGAAATTGTTATGGTTTAGGGTATGTTTCCACAGCGTGGAGGGCTCCATATATCCATATACCTGCCTATCACACCGGCAGTTGCCGGTCAGAAGGTTAACATAGTGCAGTACATCAACCTCCAGCCGGCAGGACTGGCTCCACGCTGTGGAAACTGCAAGTGCGGTAGGTGGGTATCTGGATGGGCTCCGTCGACATCCCCGTCAAGGAATACACTTAGCGCAGTGGGTGCCATGGAAACATTCCCTTAGTTGGGTGATTTTGCTCTGAATCAAGAGGGGTCACTTTATTCATGAGGATGGCCACCATTCCTGTGAGATTGATCACCTAAAACGATTGCCGATCGATCACAAATCGATGCATGCACAAAGTGATCAATAGATCGATTTGGCCCTAAATCGCATGTAAAATCGATCAAGCAGGAAGTGGACCTGTCTGTAAAATTTACAATCGACCCATTGGCGTCCAGCCCACATTACATAATTTGCGATTAGAACAGCTGCGAGCTGGAGATGGCACGATCTGTGATCAATCGATCGCGGGAAGGAATCGACCAGGAATCAAAGACATCATATGGGGCAGTGTGCGATAGATTCTGTAAATGGAATCGATTCCGGAATCGCATGCACGATAGTTTAAAAGATCCATCGCTGGGAAATCTAAACATCTATGCCCAGCTTCAGCTAGTTGACCTATTGCTAGTATTACGACTTCTGTTAAAGGAAGCTGAAGCACCTGTAAAATAACCCATGGTGAACGCTAAGTACAGACAGTCCCTGGTTATCTGACCCAAGATAACAGACTCTGCAGAGTCCAAAACAAAAACCTGTGCCATCAATCAAGGCCTCCAGAGCACTCACCCCCTTTTCCTTAAATATCTGCCGCTCTGGAGCTTCAAGCAGGAATAAAATAAAACGGGGAATCCCCAGCAGTCCAGAATAGCCGCTTCTGATTCATGGCTGGGACTTCACAGCAATGCACACACTGTTCTTTTTACATAGATTACAAATGACTCCCTTGTATCAGGTTGTTACATACGGCAGCTGGGTGGATGTATTTCCAGACTTCTATTTCACTTCAGCATTTCTTTTGCCCTGATTATTCCCATACAGCAGCCATGAATTCCGTCCAGGGATGTGCTCTATGTAGATGACTCACTTTGTTCAGAGAATAGACAGTGTTTGTCCAGTCGCTAAGGTGTGTGCTACTGGAACGGACAGCTGCTGAGATTCTTCACACCTCAGCAAGCCCAAAGCCATCTTAGTTTTACAACATATGGGATTGTTGGTTTCTACCGGTTATTGTTGCTTAAAGCGGATGTATACTCAAAATATAATATATTTGTAAGTTTGTCTATCTCTGAGCTGGTATGAAGGTGGCGTAGCGCTCCACAATCTTAAAAAAATATATTTACCTGCTGTTCCCTGGAATCATATGAGATATTCCATCTTTATCTGCCAGGTTTCCTTCAGGGTTAATTCAGGGTGTAATATTGTGAATGACCACTGGGGGCGTGATTACGTACTTTCACGGCTGTCACTAGCGGTGCTGAGTCTTCTTTTACTCATTCTTAATTTACTCATTATAAGTAAGTTGAAACTTTTCTATGCATTCCGCCATTAAGGTCCACTTAAAAGTACATTTCAGGATTAGAAACAATCCTTATCCCAGATTTAAGGGTTCTGGGTGTCCGAACTAGTAGAAGAAGGGACATTTAAGGCACATAAGGCATCATAATAAATGTTAAAACAGGTCTTTATTGGGCTATTGGACCTATATCCAAACATAAGTCTATAAAAACGATATAGATGTACATTAAGAACATTCATCCATGTGGACACCAAATTACAGTACGTTAAATTATACAATGTAGGTAATAGTCAACCAGTGTGGTAGATCCAAAAACACTCCAACGCGTTTTGCCCCATAATTCGACATACTGTAATTTGGTGTCCACATGGATGAATGTTCTTAATGTACATGTATATCGTTTTCATAGACTTATGTTTAGATATAGGTATAGATAATAGCCCAATAAAGACCTGTTTTAACATTTATTATGATGCCTTATGTGCCTTAAAACCCTTCTTCTACTAGTTCGGACACCCAGAACCCTTAAATCTGGGATTAGGATTGTTTTCTATTTTCTCCCCTAGGGTGGCACACTACCTATCACCTACAACGTTGGTTACCATGCAACATAGCTATTGCACTTGACATTTCAGGATTACTCTTCTATCTGCATTATACTGTTGTACCTTTCCATTTCAGCAAATCACAGTTCTCTATATATGCTAAATAATATTACAGTTTATCTTCTGTACCAACTGTGACCAATCTCTGGTCAGGTCACATTGAAACCATGTATCAGAAATAAGGGTTGAATCTTTCTAATGTTGAATTCTAACCTGTCTATCTGAAACTTGAAATATGTGTTGCCTAGATGAGTATGTTAGGAGCAGTCATTGTTCTTTCCATACATTATAAGGCAATGTTATTGGGGTATCAAAAATTGGTAATTACATGTTATAGAACTACATCCCAATATATGCCCAACAAGAGATTTTTATGATGACATTGTAAAATAAATAATCTATCTTCACAAATACACAGAAGCAACACTAAAAACAAACAAGTAAGTATTCATGAATAAACCAACTCCTGAATATAGTAAATAGTATATCAATACATAGAATACATAAAAGGAATGGTACTACATTTACTGTGATACCAAGCCTTTGTAGGTCCCAGGTAATATCTTGGTTTTTGAAGGGTAGATCAAATACAAATTAAAGCCATCCAGATAAATCACATCAGTGTTGGAGTTGTCTAACAAGAGTAAACCCATGTTCAGTATATTACATATGATAACAGAAAAGGAATATTTTCTTGGTGAATTCTAGTGTTCTGATACAACGCTACCAGGGGTCCTGCTGATCCCAATTCATTTTAGTTAATATCAAAGATGGACATTTGCCACTGTTTGGTTAAAAGTCCTACAAACCAAACCAGTGACATGCTCAAATATAAGCAATTCCATTGTTAGCATGAAGGGAGGGCACATACTTTGTTTTATATTGTTTGGTTTTGATTGCAACAATCAAAAAGTTGAGCTTTGGACAATGGGTGTTGGGTAAAACAATGGTTGGTTTAGAAATCGTACGTTTTAGGACCCCTTTAAAGCTGAAATGTAATCGAGGGGGAAGGAGGTGGAAGAAGCCAGCAGGGTGCTGTATATAGGTTTATGAAAACAGAAAGCTGTGGATGAACTTCAGGACCTCCATCATTGAAAAGACTGCAATCCAGAAAATAAAAGGTGCTGGCCAAGGACAGCAAGATTAGGGAGGAAGGATTACACTAGCCATACACGGATAGATTATTTAGGATTTTATCTGGGATTCTATAGTTTTGTGCAATTCAAACTCGATAGTCAGTCGTATATCAATTGATTGTACCACCCTACAGTGTGTGTACAGCTGTTTGTCTATTAAACCGTCTATAGGCACTTCGATCCGTGGCCGTTTTATCGTACCGGTGAAATTCAGCCACAAATCAAAGCTGACCACATAGAGCGACCAGGTAACACAAAGTTTGTTCCCTGATTCTCTAAACGACTGTTCGCCGACGTTTTGAACGTTCAACCAAACGGCATCACAGCATCTATGGCCAGCTTTAGTCAGGAGAGGGTTGACAAAGAGCCCTCCAGCATCTGTAAGCAGGAAGTGATCTCATCCCTTACCAGGAAGTGATGTCATCCTGGAAAGCACATGGCCCTGAGAGATCAATCCTTGTAAATCTCCTTTAATGTGAGTATTTTATTTCATATTTTTTAACCATTTACAAGTTGTGTGCCTCGTGTCCTTGTTCCTATTAGTCAGGAGAGGGCCCTGTACAACTGTGCAGTTCAGCTTTAAAGTGAAGTATATGTAAATAATGGATGTGGCAAGTAGTCTGAGTAATCTCATTATTTGCTCAGTCCCCACATCTTCCTATAAACTGAACTGGATTTAATTTATTTATTTATATATATATATATATATTTATTTATTTAATTTAATTATTTTTAATATTTTCTCTTGGAGGTAACTGGCAAGGAAGTAGATGTTCTTTGTAGTAATTTACCAAACAGGTTTTCCACGTGGGCTTACAGCTCCACACAGACAGCTTACGCTCTCATCATAGAGGTTAGGAACGCCATGTACTCCAGCAAACATATCATCCCTTGGCTCCCATCCAGTGGACGAAAGGCTTCTCTTAAACCCGGGTCAAAGGGATCAGTTACATGTGTAGACATCAATTATCTTAAACATTGGCTTTCCAAATCACCAGAGACGGTTTTATTTTTTTCCTGTTGTGACTTTTCTTCATATTTTTGTCTTCTTTGCCTGAAGCCCTGAAACCATATTATGACACCGTTATAATAAAACACAGACGGCTATTTTTATTGTAGCTGAGTAAACCATATGCTTTGATGTGTCACAGCAGTGCAGTTCGTTGTAATGTTGGCTACAGACCTGATCTGGGTTTTTGGACAAATCTGAGAAGAGTCTAAAACCTGTGGCCTAGACAAACGCCTCCAAGCCAATCATTCTTTAGGGGAACAATTGGTTCGGCAGGTTTAATAAACTTTGAGCCTTTCTTTTACCCCTAGAGATAGGCTGGCGCCACTGATGTCTCCTCCCTGTTTCTTCACTGTTTTCCCTTTAAAAGCATAAAAATGAAATCTTGGCAACCCAAGTGCTCAAATTTATGTATCTGTCTGGCCACAAATACCTGCTCCAACTGTCAGATTATGTTGTATTTACCACTGTCATCTGAGCGCTATGGTAGATTTAGGTATTGCAAAAGTTGTCTGCAGCAGGGCTTAAAAGTAAAAGTGTGGCCAAGGTATGGCCATTCAAAAACCACACATATATATATATATATATATATATATATATATATATATATATATATATATATATTTAAAATTGTTCAGCGCATATAAATATTAACCTCCTCGGCTGTTTGCCCATGGTGAGCTTTTTAAAAAAATTATTCTGCCCTTGTTTGGACCTTGGACACATCTCCAGCATCACCATTGATGCAAGAGATGTGCTTTTTAAATAGCAAGGTCAATGGCGCCACATACCCGCACCCCTCCGCCGCAGTATATGATGTCATTGGGGTGGACAACACAAGCTTAGATACAAGTTACATACAAGGTTAAAAATTTGAGACAGGAGGAAAAGACCCTGCCCAATCAAGCTTACAAGGGGGAACAAGGAAGACAATAGGTAGGGGAGATAAAATTGGCAGGGTGGGGATGTTATGAATGAGAAGATGGGTGGGCAAGACTGAAGAGGGGGTTTTCAGGGCTTGTTTCAAAGTGTTAAGAACAAGAGCAAGTCTAATAGGACTAGACAGAGAGACTAGGGGGCCCAAGAGAAATCATGAAGATGCAAATGTTATGATGTCATGAGTGGGGATGTCATTAGTAGGTCACTGGTGGAGATGTAAGTGGACAGGAGGTGTGGAGTGATATAAAAGCAAGGCATAGAACTTATTATATACTAATTTGTTTCTCTGGACAATTGGAAGCCAGCAAAGAGATTTAACGAAAGGAGCAGTAGATAAGGAGAGGAGTAAATAGCAGCACCATTCATGATGGACTGAAGAGATGAGAGTTTAGTTATTGGAAGACCAGAGAGGATGATGTTGCAGTAGTCAAGGAGAGAAATTATGAGAACGTGTAACAGAACTTTGTTGGTCTTTGGGCATAGGAATGGTCATAGCTTGGAGTAATGGAGATCGGAGAGTGTATTTTTATTTCTTTTTTTATTAGTGATAATTATTTTGTGCAGATGATTTGTCTTTAGTTGGTGAAAGGCTTTCAAAAGAATTGTCATGGAAGGTCCTCTTTAAGCATTACATAGTGTATTGTTATGTAAGCAAATGGTAAAGTAAAGGGTCCTTTTAGTTCACTCAATGTGGAATTTACCTCTAAGTCGCCACAGGCTAGAGTTTGCGGAACAAAATTAGTTAAAAATCTCATATAATAGAGATGAATATAGCAAAGAAAAATTGTTCAAAATGTAATACACGGTGGAAAAAGGTAGTAATTGATGCACAAACCTTTTTCAAATGTAACATTAAAACGATCTTAATCGTGAATTTAAAGCCAACTGATACAAAATCCAAGCCACTTATTTAACCCAGCTAAAGAGCTTTTAGAGTAAACCCCACTACATATGATGGGAAATGTTTTTAGTTGTCCCAAAGTTGGAGGATAACTTATAGTGGCTGTATTTGTTTTAATTTCCAGCCTTCTTTTTCAGTTGTGTCAACTTTAGAAAGTACTTCATGAACTAGGAAGGGCCAATAACAATCCTTAAGTCAGTGGTTGTCAAACTGGGGGACGGGCCCCCCTGGGGCTGCGCAAAGGTATTCCAGGGGGGCACTGGCCATTCTAAACCTGTGTTTAAATGGGGAGGGCTCGGAAATGTCCCTAAACAGAAAAGAGGGAAATTTTGGGACCACTTTAAGTAGACCTTCCAGGAAAGGTCTACTGTCCTGTCAACCCCTTCTTCCACAAAAAAAGGCTTAAAAATTCCTTTAGTAGACTTTAGGCACATTTGAGAAACACGTGAAGCATCTGACCCTTCCTGAGAGCACCGGTGACATTTCTATACCTTAGCCAGAGCTAGAGGCATGACATCCCTTGAGAAATTATTTCAGCCCATAGTAAAACTGGCCAAACATGGGTCCATTACCCATTCGATCGATGAAGGATCGATTGAGACGTAGTGACGCAAAAATCCCCTAACTACACGTATCAAATCCAGTTTGATACTTTGAATTGGGACCCTGGTCCCGATCTGGCAAGGAATTTACCAACATGTTGGTTCCCTGTTTGAAGAAAGGGTGGCTGCATTCCATTCTCGAATGATCAGTGACGGAACAATCACCACGAATGTGCACGGTGCTCGATTATTCAGGAATCTAATGAAAAATTGCCCCTTGTGTGGCCAGCTTACACTACACATGTAAACCCACCTTTAGCGATCCATTTTCTCATAAGAAGCTGATATCACCCACTGGACACCAGACAAAGATACGTAGGGGGGGGGCCTTAGTTCAAACAATTGGTTTTGAGGGAGTGAGGTTGTGGCCCAAAAATGTGACTTTTGTTCCGCCAAAAAGTTTCCTTTACTATTTCCCTGAAGAAAAACTTTCCAGCTTATCTAAAGGTAGCCATACACAGGTCAATTTTCCACTCGATTTTTGACCGATCGATCACTGCGCACGTTCAATCGATCGACAATCAATTGTGTTTTGCTCACCCTGCCCGATCCACCCCCAAAAATCAGAAGCGACTAAAAATCGGATCGGACAATGAACCGACATGTTGGTTTTTTTGGTCGATCGTTTGGCCATCGGAGTATATTGGTGGACCCATAGCTCCCTATGCAGCAACCTTTCTGATCGATGGATTTTGTGGAATCGGCCATTTTGGAGATAGGCTCATGTCCAAATCAGCCACAAATCGGATTCCCAAGGTGGTGTTGCATCGATTCCTGATCCGATCAATTGCTGATTCCTGATCGCCTGGAAATATTGGATCGGCAATCGATCGGCAATTGATCGCTGACAAATCGACCTGTGTATGGCTTCCTTAAGGCTGTGTTCCCACTTAGGCAATTATACGCCATCAGAATCGTCTGCCAATCGCCTACACTACTTTCAATGGTCCATTGATAGGATCACGCGAGATTGGGTCCACGTCCATTCATTCTCTATGGAGGCGATTTTTTTAATAATGGTGGCGTTATGTTTTTAAATCAACTGTGAAAATCTACTGGTCAAATGCCTGGTCAATCACCTGGCGATTCTGCCAAGTGGGAACATAGCCTAAAAGTGAGCCGAAGTACAAAGGAGCGATGATTTTCATATACTTTGCTGATGATAGTCAACAAGTCTGAAACAGCTGTATGCAATGAGGAATAAATGGCGGTATATCAGTATAGTGTATGTGTCCGGTAAACCTGCAGCGCATGATTGGAAGTTGTCTTAGGGCAGTGAGTTTGTGAATGGCTTTTTGGTGTCTTTTCTCTTACCTTCCCATAACCTGGGTGGTTGTACTTTTATAAAAGAAAAGATCAGTACAGTACATACTGTCAGCGTCGACAAAGGATGGCCAGCATGCTATTGATTTTTCAGAAAGTCTCCGTCAAATAGGCCACACTCGACACAGGTAGTAATCTGCATTCAAAGTGATTGAATGGCTTTGCCTTAGTTCGCTTGCCAGTTTCTAAAATATGTGCAGTAGGAAAAGAAGGATAATCCGCTTTCGTCTCTGGTCTTTTGGGGATGAAGATTATAAAAACAGAACAGCTCCTTTGTGTATGTCTTATGGAGCCCGGTGGCTGGAAGCAAGGTGCTTTGCAGAACTTGGTTAAGAATTAACAGATTGAGCAGAACAGTAATGTTTTCAGATCGGTTTATCAAAAGTGGCCTTTGACAAACAAATTTACATTCGGTGTCAAGGCAGCGAAAACATTATTATTTCTACGTAGTGGCAGCCTCTTATTTAGCTGGAAACACAGCGGTCACAGAGTTACCTTTGTACGGTGGAGATTTGTACCCGTGCAGCTTTTATGGCCTAAAATAACTTTTCTGCGAATGATGGCTGGAAAATGAACTCAGAATTTCAGCCACATTTCACCATACAGCCAGGGTTGTCACCTTCTCTGGGAAAATTATCCTTTCTACCATTAAAAAAAAGGTCTAAAAATGTTCATGAAAATTCAACTAGCTGACTTAAAGCGGACCTACCACATTGTAGGTCACTTTGCACTATCAGCATCAGGCTGCCAATAGATAGGGCAATCACTGTCCAAAAAGAAAAAGAAAAAATCTTACAGCAGGAAAGACAGTTTTTCCGAGGTAGCACCTCCCATGCTGTGACTTGCACCACAGCGCCGAGGTCGCTTGTTAGAGCTGAGACTGCTGGGAAACATCAGCTGTGAGTGGGGTCCCATAATGCACTGCTCTGCCTCTGTGACATCACTATCACAGCGATTCAGCCCTGTGTCTTGTGTGCTGTGTGCTCTCCCCCTCCCTCCCCCTCCCCTCTCTGTCTCGAGTTCATGAAAGTGTCATCTGTGAGGTGATTGTGGGGGAAGTGTAGAGGAGACATTGCTGGGACTGGCAGCAGAGGAGGTAATAAGATATTTTATATTACACCCAGTAACCCCCATTCATGTCTGTCCTCATCCTCCATATACCATGATCTGGAGGAATGAGAACCTTCCCAGACATGAAAGTGTCATCTGTAAGGTGATTGTGGAAGAAGTGTAGAGGAGACATTGCTGGGACTGGCAGCAGAGGAGGCAATAAGATATTATTTT